>JANTCA010078825.1:21117-36152 GCA_024741275.1 Chironex yamaguchii
ACAAGCATTGCCAATTTTAGCAAGGATTGATGAAATCATCACTTTGTTAATATCTTTGCATACTGTAGACTTAATGCCTGTGTGATGGAGGCTATTCACTGTCCAGTACTAGAATAATTTATTTGCTCTTTTGAGTAGCTTTAAACTAATGGGCCCTATCAAAAGGCAGAATAGAGCTCATATTTTACAGGCTATGAATCCACATAGTTTGGAGGGACAGTCAGTTATTTATACATCTTTTGTAATTAAATGATTCAAGTGATGGCTTAAAAACCTAGCAAAATCATAGTACCCTTTTATTACTATTTTCATAAACATTCAGACACGAGTGATCATAGGCTCAAAATTTGTCAGTTTTCCCTTACTGTTAAAATCTCCATAATCTGATGTATTGCAAGGGGTGAGGTACTTTTTTCAGTGTACTTCTTCAGTATTGATACGTTCTTTATTCTATATGTGTTTTTTTACAAATTGGGTATTACCAACCTAACTTTAAAAATATTTAATTGGAGGTTAGATCCATAGCCTAAAAACTCTTGCCTGTGTAGAAGGATGTTTTCCATAGACACCTGAATAGCATATGATTCTATATTTTGACATCAAATGAATTTTGATATGAATTATGAATTTTGAATCATATGCATTTTGATTCATATTGTATTGATTAGTTTTATGTCAGATAATGTCACGAGGACAATCCTGTAGTGTTCCTTGCTGAGGGTGCAACAAATTGTCCTAGTTATGTTATTGTCATTCTGGGTAAACACATTACGGGTCTACATTGTAATACCAACAGCACGACATCTTGTTGTATATCAATTTTTTTCCATCAAACAATACTTTATTATTTAATACTGACAAAATAGATTAAATAAGTAGACAAAAACACAATTAACATACTCTCATACATGCATTCATAACATAAAATATGCCAGAAATTGGGAAAATTTTTGTAACAATAATTTCAAGCATAAATATTCATCAATCTCACAGATATCATTTTATTTGCAATAACCATGGAAAGGTAACAAGAATTTTTTTGTGATTAATGGACTTTTAACTTGGCCATCACATGTGGCCACCTTAGATAAAAACATCATCAACCCAGGTGCAAAACCACTGTTGATTCTAAACCCTGGTATGCATGGTTTAATGTAATATGTTTCTCTCTGACAAAGTACCAAGCAGGATGTCACCACAATATTTGTTGATAACAGAACACTAAATATGGGCCTCTTCATTTCAGTTTTTAAATTGGTTTTTATGTTTCTTCTTTAAGTATAGAAGATAACCAACAGACAATAAAGTGTTTTAAAGTTTTAAAGACAGTTAAAGTTGCTTTTTGCTAAATTTGTCTGTCATCAAGCCATTCATGCTTTTTTAAGTTGCTTGTTACACTTAAAATTAGTAATTGTATCAACATTCCTGGGAACCTGGGGTATCTGAAAGCAGCAGCATGATGTGCAAGTTGTACCTGGGTCCATGTATCTTATCTCAGTTTATTTACTTCAGTTTCATTTTAAGTACCATGTAATGGCACCCCATGCAACTCAGCATTCTTTAACAACAATTTACAACTAACCCAATGTATTTTACTAGAGTTCAAAATGCTATGCATCATTACACTCTTTCAAGAGAATGGGCAAGCTTTGTTCTTTGTCGAGAAGAGAGTGTGCCTAAAAGGGAGAAAAATAATAAAAGCAATTAGCACTCAAAAATATTGTTCCTAAACAAAAGATTAAGAACAAATATCATACACAATCTTGCTCAAGGCTGGCCTATTGATAAACCAATCACGAGTGGTTGTTAAACAGTATTGTAATATGAACAATATATAACTATACTATAATTATGTTGCAAGATTATGTATTTCTAAACCTTATACAATAGCTTATAGTAATAGCTTCCCTGTCCCCAAAATGTGCTATTATGTTTGTACTTTGTCTTACTGATAGCAATAAGGGATTGATCTGGAGCATGTTGTTACAAAATGAGTTAAGTCGACCAAAGTGGATGCTAAATGAGACTGAGAAATTAACAATTAGTTCAAGTACATTTTAAGTACACGTGTTTTAATTTTTGAAAAATTGTAATGATCTTATGATATCAGCCATGCATCCTGTTCAGTGCTCATGCCATCTGCACCTACCTACGTCTAAATCTACATTTTCATATATTCATTATGAAAGTAGGATAAGGAGCTACATAACTACTTGAAGCCCTACTTGTACTCACTACATGAACATGGCTTTATATTTTCTGGTCTACGAATGAGTCTATATGGGCAACCTTGCATGCCTTCAGAATCAATTTGGTGAGTCTGTCAATGGACAACTGTAGTGCCTTTGTCAGGGAAGATGGCTTGAAAGATGGAAGATGCAACTTAATATCAGTTACAGTTATGTTTATGTTTATTCTAATCTTCTATAAACTGAGATGTTTTTACTGCTTTTTGAAGTTGTGAGAACTAGCTACCTGCAACAATAACTTGCAAAATATACATGCTTAATCTTGTTTTTGTGTTATGCAGACCACAGCATGCACAAGATTCAAGGAAATGCAAGAGCCTCCCCAACGACATCTATCAGAAATTGGACTGTTGTGGCAAAAACTCAGTCACTTGAATGCACAATTACTTTTGCACCCCCTGACCAAGAGAGCAAGAAATGAAAATATATCAAATTTTTTGATGATAAAAACAACACTTACTAAACTGAATTCCTCTGTTATTCTTTTAAACTTTGCCTGATGATACACCGCTCTGGCTGTGTTTGTCTGGTTAAATGGCTCTTTAAAGACAAAAACAAAGAAAATGTTGTGACTTGTCTGTGAAGATACTTATACCAAGTATTTACATTTAGCACAGGCATTTGACTGCCCATACAATTGAAACTTTAGTATTATTTCATCCACAAGTGAGAAGGAGAAAGCAATTGATATGAGAGAATGTTTTGAGTGGCCTCATTATTTCCTTGAACCAGAACTTATAACTGGGTTAGATTCTAATGAAGGCACAGTTTAATGTACTTTATATTAATTATGTTTTCTCACTACAGAGTATTTGCATGGCACAAAAACATGCAAATGAAGTAGGGAGGGGCAATTTGGTTTTCTTGGAGTAACTTGTCTGATAATGTCTAGTTAGTCAAGTTCAAAAGTGTGGAAAAAAACATGATTTAGCAACAATACAAAAGTAAAGCAGGTAAAATGTTTCTTTAATAGCTCTGTTGTGTAATACTAAAGTTTGAAATACACAATACATGACGAAATTTGCAAGCTAAATCTTTCAATGAAAATAAGTTTTAACAAAGTTTAAAATACCTTCAATGCAGATAAATTTATCCCTCCAGGCATCTTTTTGTCCCTTGGGTGTAGCCCTTCCAAGTCTAACACTTACTGCCAAAAAATCCCACCTAGACAAAACAAATTATTGGCTATGAATATCTGGTGTTTTTATATCAAAAATAAGTGCTGTACTTAATTGGATTATCACTTTTCCTTTTATAAATTCTTGTGCATTATAGTTTGCAAGTTACAACTCACATTTTCCAAACCATTAGCAAACAATTCTAAAAAATTATAATATCCTTTGTACTACCTTGCCTCATTATGACCTTCTAATACAACTCAAACACACTCTTGATTTGTAAGAGTTGTGTTACAAAATACACAACAACAAAAAATTCCAGTATAGCAATTACCTGAAGTGAATCCCAAAGTATTCAAAGAAGCCAGCCAACAATTCTCCCAGTGACTGTCGATTTTCAGATCTATTATTGAAAAAAGTAGACAAATATTAATTTAGAGTTGTTGCCAACAGCTGCTGTTAAATGACTATATTATTGTGCAAGATTACAAATGTCTATTCTGTCACCTTATTACACGTCAGCACATTTATTGCATATATGTATGTTTGGATGTGAGTGTTGACCATATTTGTTCACCAAAAGACAAGAAAGGGCATATTAATAATAAAGCATCTTAAGGTGACTAGGGTAATATATTTTTCATAATTTTCTACTAATTTGTCAATCTAGGTTCACTAAGCATTTTACCAGGTTGAAGAGATATATAAAATTTGACCTACATTGAATACTTTATATTACTTTGTTATGTTATGCGCTGGTGCCAAGCAATTGATATGAAAGCACTAAATTTAAGGTCACCAATCATATTTTGCAGGTTAACATTGAACTTACCTGTTACAGGGAATGTGGTCTGCAGGATCAAACAGGGGCAGTCTGTCCAACTCAAGGGCCTCACTGAAATAATCCTGGAAAGTTTTAAAGAACATTTGTTAATAGGGATAAATATAAATAAACATACAATAGCATCAAACATATTTGTTTGTGCCAGGAACATTGACACTGGATGTTGTTTTTACACTTAAAAGATTGAAGCCAACATTTATGACAATATGCCTACAACTACTCATTAGGCACAAACTCAGAATTAAAATGTTTATCCTGGAAATAATGGTATATTAGCACATTTTATATTGTAGAGGGCCATGTCATTTGGCAATGGATCGGATAATATTATTTTGTTCCTTACCTTCAAACTCACAATTTCATTAGTAGTACTTACTGGATAGTCTTGTTGTAAAGATGGTATCACTGCGGGTTTGCAACCACCTACATGAAAAGATGCAAAATGAAACAAAGAGATTACCAAAAAGGTATTTTGTCCCTTCTTTCAAAATTACAAAGAGCAAATGATGGACCTTTTGAGTCACTTCTGCAGAAGCCAGTTTATTGTTGATTTCCATCAGAACTGTTGTCTATCAAATATTGTCCACATCATCAGATTTACAATCACACATCTTGCTACATGGATTTTAGCCTCATTAAAAGTCTTTACATAACCTACTATATTTATTTGTTTGTTTAATATGTTTGTACAAGGTAAGAGGCAATTTGGTTTAAACAAAAATTCTTGTTAATTTACCAATTCAACAGAAAGGCAAATGATTTGCCATGCATCAATCACAATGCTTTTTGTTCTGTAAACTGACATAAATATTATTTTACCCATATGGTTCTATTAATGCAATAGAGTGATAATGCAGTTCATAGATATTTGTAAATCATTTTTAATGCCACACATGAAGACGACTCGACTATTTATATGCCAAAGCATACTATGATCAAAATGTCCTTCATAAGTAATAATTTTTCAAGCGCAAGTGTACCCAAAACGAGAATCTGTGTTACATTAAAATGATACTTTTGGGAGAAATAAAGAAAAAGCCTCCTATGACATACATAGCCAACCAAAGAAAAACTGTATTGTTTCAAATCAAAAGTTACAAAAAGGGTTTACTTACACTGTAAATAATGTATGACCATTAATGCAATTGAATAACTAGACAGGGTCCCTTGGCTGGCATCGTTAATTCCTCTTAGTTTGGCCCATCTTTTCACGACCATTAATAATGGTCTTACTCTTTTGTCAACTGTTAAATTAAATCATACTTTCATGTGAAATACTTAGTCAACAAAGGTTGTAGCAACTGTGATGCAATGGATACACTTTTTGATAGCCCCACAAGGGTGTAAAGCCAAAAGTTTAATTAGTCTAGAGGTACAAAGCATATCATAAAATAACATACAACACTAGTCCATTATTAAACTATCGATGATAGTGGTGGACGTTACCACCAGCTACCTATTGAGGTAACTGCTGTGTTAGTTTAGGCATATGATGACTTGGGAGCGGCTGCCAAAAGCAATTGTCTTCAGTTCAAACAGCTTGCATGTGGGTAGCTGCCACACAATTTGTCCAAGCTGTCATGATTGCATTGGCCACTTTGATGATGAACCAAAATGACTGACCATTTGGACTTGATAAAAATGGCAATACAGATGGCTGCAAACTGATGTCAATGATGAAACTTTATCTGGGATGTGCCAGCCTCAACTGTCTCAACAGCAATAAGTCATAAGGCTAATCCAAGTGCATGATAGCATAAACAAACGGATGTGTCCTGAGAACATGGCTATTTTAACATAGACATATTTGACACGAGGCCCGTTCATTTTCAGGCAGTGACAAGATTTTTTTAGAATGTGAAAATACCAACCAATTAAAATGGATAAAACTGCATGGAATTACATGCACCAGTAAGTATATTTTTGCTACATGTGTCCTATTCCCAAAAGTTCAAATCTTAAAATAAATTACAAAATGTCATAACAATCTGCTCTGATCTTTTACAGGAGGCAAACTTGTAATGGATTACATATCATCACATTTAAAGTGTATAATTCTCATGGCTGTGCCAAACAAACTTCATCAACAGGTAAATATATTTGTTTCCAATATTATTATGAAAGGTTTGCATCTACAAGTCAATAGAAAGGTTTTCATGCCAGAAGGTTCTTTAATGTATGTGAGTTATGTTAGTTGCAAAAAGGCAAAACAGAGGACAGGAAGATACACCAAGAGCTTGCTTTATCATAGGTTAAACAAATAAAACATACTTCGAGAATATGCCCTAAGTAGATGTGTATTCCTGATTCCCTAAATAAAGGAAAGAACATAGAAATTTATGTTTCATTAAAGTGATTTACATATTGTACATGTCTATGTACATGTTTGTATTATCAAATACTTGTATCAACTCATTTTAAGACCATACAAGAGTACTAGAGCAATAATTCATAACCCTATATTTTTACTGCTTTTACAAGTATTTTTAAGAGGTATAAGGTTTAAGCTTGTATTTCACATTTGTTTGAGTTTCTTGAGAGACACTAATTACAAGCCATGTAGACAATCGAATCAGGGTTATCATAATCCTCTCTCTTCATACAGCAACTATTTATGTCTGTGGATATGTACAAAATTGGCAACTCTCTATTTCTTACAGATTTTCACCATTATTATTTGCTTTAACAAATGTTGCAGCATGGTAGAAGATAGTTCAAACATGTGGTTTAACAACTTGGAACAAATAACATAAGATATTGCATGATAACCAAATTGTTGCAAAGTTAGTTATTCTAATCAAAAACATTTTGTAACTATGTCATATAGAACATAAATGAGAAATCTTACCACTGAGTTATTGATATTGACGTCACATTCACATCCACTGTTAGATAAAAGAAAGGCACTTGTATACAAATTCATGCTTCCATACATGGAGAAATGCAGGAGCACAATTTTTCAAGTCAATTTTCACAAATAGGAAACAATATAACTAAAGGTAACTCATGACATTTACTTTAAGAGCAGTTGCATTGAAAACTTAAAATCTAAAAATTTACTTAAAAGATTTTACTTAAAAACCATCCTGTAGTTATTTATTGGATTTTATAGTTTATCTGAATAAAGTTAACCTCTAGGGCTCTCATTGTTAAGCAGATAGGTTTGTTCATGCTATTAAGTGAATTACCTTAGTTTTAAGTATTTCCTGATTCATAAACCAAAATGATGGTATGGTGTGCAATGCTAAATTATACAAAAATAAAGTTTTCTTTAAATTTTGGTTAACTTTTGTTTTGTTTGCTAAATTTTCTAAAATTCACTAATCTTTGAATAGGCTTTATGCTCCTGAGTTCTTAATTGAGTGTTTTGCAAATGACAATAATATTTTAACTTAGTCGGAAATAAATCCAGGTTAGAGTCCTGGTAACAAATTTGATGAAAAGGTCAAAGAATAAATACATTAAAAGTTCGATTGACTACTTCAGCAATCAAAACATAACACTATGCTGTTACCTCACAGTATCATTGAACTTCAAAATCGGAACTTTAGCTCGAATCATTTGGAGTTTCTTGATGTAATCTGTCAAAAAATTAGAATAAGTAAGATAAGAGACAATTTTCATTAATTAACATGTGAATTGCGTTCTCTTGATGTCTATCTTACATATCTTACAAGTAAGAAATGTACTATGTAAGCAAGAAAATGATTGCACTTCACCAATTGAGATTACACTCATGAAAATTAAATATGATTTCTTTGTAGCCAATAAACTTTACTCATATTTTACCACCTAATCACAAACACATACACATCTACATCTAAAGCCATTAAAGCGAAAACATTTTTGCCTATATCACTTTAGTCACCAAGAGCAATATTTCATAGATTAATCATCCAAATATAAATATTACAATGCACTTATGCCTTTAAATACGAATTTAAGATTGCATTTGTAACTCTTCTACACTCTGAAATTGAACAAGAAGCAAATAGGAACACATTTAATGACTTAACAGTTTTGTCTTACCAAGAATGAAGTCTGAGACAAAACAATTCATCATAAGTAAGGAGAAGTCTTCTTAATTTTCCATTTGGTAATAAATTAATATTGGTTTAAGAAGTCAACTATAACTCAATTACAAACAGGTACTTACTACATGACTTTAACAATTTCTGTAATGTTCGTAAATATACAACAGCTTCATACTTTTGATCAACCTAGAATTAAACAAAATGTTTTTGCGATACACAAACCAAACAATGGCTTACAAATTAACACAGCTAAAACCCTCATGTGTCCAAGCCCACAAAAATACCTTGAATATTTTATACTAAGTGGTATAAAATTAACATTTTAATGATATGAATATGTTGAAGTTTATGGGCTGCATGTCCTTAATCAACCACAGTATAAAGTAAAATGTATATAGTATTTAAATTCCTTAACTACCAAATCAGAACCTATGGTACATGACTAAAACCTGCTTTACGACTATTTTTATTACTTAAAATCCTTTTAATACTTAGAATTATATCAAGATGACATACTCTATTAACTTGTAAATGTTGTCAGCAATTACCCTTCACTTTGAAATCAGGAGAACAGTTTAGTGTTTCAGCAAAAATTTGCTCATGGGAAGACCTTCAACAAATGAACCATGTAACTACTTACAGCCCTGTTTTGTGTTAACATCAAGCAAAAGTCTGCATCACTGCTGTCTGTTGCAAAACCATTACAGGATGATCCAACTAAGAACAGGCTTGAATCTGTGACACAGGGCAAAGAAAACAAATCCATGAAGCCAAAGAAGTAGACAAGAAGGAAGTTCTGTACAAATTTTTAAAATCTGTGTAAACAATGAAACAATTCAAAATATTACAAAGACAAACCTGGATGGCTACTATACCAAAACCCTGGCTTCGCATTTGATTATAGTAGAATCTCAATCAATTATTATTGTCCAAATGTACACAATGCAGTACAACTGAAATTATGAGGCTGAAGCTGGTCAAATGTTAGCTGGTACATCATTTTTTGATATATTGTTATATTTTTTATAACTGTACCGTCTCTTTATTATCTCTTCTATATTTACATGACCATGTAGCCAGGCCTTTTTGTTCAGTATAAGCAACTGCTATGACACATGGTCACACTAATGCATATCGTACTACATGGCCATGTTATTGCCAAAACACTTCAAATTCTAATGATATTTGGTCTCTCTGGAGCTGAAATGGATATGACAAAACTAATCTGTAAATCAAAAGACAAAGCTGTATCTTGTTCTAGGTTGGTTCAAACAATCTTTTGACAGTTGTTAAAATATACTCAAAGCATGAAACAACATTTCCTGTAGAGGTCATTAATGAAAAAAGCACACAGTAGACAAGAACAGTAGTGTAAGACTAATGTACACATTCACTATTGCAGAGGGCATTTACATATGTAAATGCAACAAGGAGGGCAATTTATTGTCCTTGTAGTAGCTGTTCATAGACTACTGTGGATGCATCACTTGACTTTGAATAATACAGTTTTCATTTTATTGTTTTATCTATCACATATTGTACAAGGAAAAAAGTTGTTTAATTGGAAAATTGTATTATGTGGACATGATAATGGTTAGAAGTAATACACACAACAATAATTTTTCAAAAAATTACCTGGAAAAAGTTTCCTAAATACTGCTAACAAGGCAGCTCGTAGATTAAGCTTTTTCTGTAACAGTTCATGTGATTGTTGACAAGACATTGATAACTCTTCTATTTCTTGAGACAACTAAAATGTCAATGAAGCAATTCTCAATACATAAGTTACAAAAAAGTATCTATATATCTAACTTTAAATCTACACTGTTACTATAATTTAAAAGAAACGACTTAGGAAACATAATATGTTGTTATATTTTGCAAGAAGATTTAAGGTGGTGACAATATTGCCTGTGTGTACGATGTTTGAATAGCACTGTTACACATCCCACGTTTTTATGACTGGCTCTACAATATGGTATCCTACTTCCTTACTGACTATTTTTCTTGTAGATTACTTAAGTCAATTTCTTCCATGGCCAACCTTTTCAAAATTATTGCCAACAACAAAAGTTACATAATTACTGGGCCATTTTTTGATGACATGTTTTTTGAGCAGTTTGATACTAACGAAATTGGAAAATAACTTACGCCAAACGTCACACCAGATATAAAATGTATGCATAGTCTGGCATTTCATGTAAGTTTTGTGCAAATTCTAATTCAATGTGTGGATGTCAGACAACAAATGCATGCATATTCGATCATCTTTGTAACATATTCCATTAATTCACACTTAGGCTACACAATCCTGCATACAGAACTAAATAGCCAACAAGTTACTGTCCCGGCCACCTCCAGAAACTGACAGAGCTGAATTGTCGCCAAATTGGAGTGTTCATTCTACACTTTCCTTCTGTGTTCAAGTTGCTGCAAGCTTTTCAAAAGCTATCAGGCTAGAATTGATACAAGCATTGCAGACAAATGTCCTGACTGCAAGCAAGACCCTCATGGTGTTGAACAACTATTTAACTGCCCTGTGAAGCCTACCAAGCTTGCTGTGGAAAGCCTATGTAAACAACTTGTGGAAGCTGCATTATTTCTCAATCTATCTATAGACGTCTGACTCCGATGGTGGTTAGATACAATAATCACCATTAATGTATTTCATCGATCAGAGTATTTATAAACACAGATCTTGGAGAAATCACTCTGACTGATACACAAAATAAAAAAATTTTATTACAAGCGAAATTTACTAATAAATTGGCTAATTCTAGGAAACCCACACAGGCTGCATATGTGGGGCAAAGTGTACTTAGTATATATACATGGTTCTAATACCATTTGAAGCCACAACAAAGTCTTCTTTTCATATGTATAAGATTCATCATCATCATCATCATCATCATTGTGTGAATAAATGATTGAAGCTCATCAAACCTTAGCATATTTAATTTCCTTTGCTGTGGGCTCTTTAGACAATGATACAATTGCTGACTCTCCACGTCTTCTTTTGTTTCCAGGCTCATGAAACCTTTGCTTGGATGAATCTGTTCGTCCACCACTTCTACGCTTCCTACTATGCGATGACTCCCCTGCTTGATTTAACATTTCAATAATAGTAGGATCTGGTGACAGCATAAATTG
This sequence comes from Chironex yamaguchii, assembly GCA_024741275.1. Classification (NCBI taxonomy): domain Eukaryota; kingdom Metazoa; phylum Cnidaria; class Cubozoa; order Chirodropida; family Chirodropidae; genus Chironex; species Chironex yamaguchii. The sequence continues at coordinate 32,513 of JANTCA010078825.1, forward strand.
TCTGTTAGCATAACTCCTTTGCAAAGCCAGGTCAAATGTGTTACTTTCTGCATAATGTGGCACTGAGTAAAATCTATTCCGACTGGCATGGTAATTTCCAACTGTTGGAACAAACAATCGATGATCCTCATAGATATCATCAGCAATGCTATGATACCTAGCTCTTGAATTTCTCTGCATTGTGAATAATAGTCAGCTCTACAAAACAGAAGAATAACACAATCAAGTCCAACGATACTATGGGGTTGTAAGCAACAACAAAAATAAATCTACTGTTTAAAAATAAATACATAAATGACCTTAGCCTTTATTTTTCCAACATCAATTGTTCTATTGGTGCTAAATTTAAAAACATACATGCTTGCCTCAATATTAGCAAAACTAGAAAGGCTACTTCAATACATATTACCTTGTACGCCCACTGTAAAAAATTGTGTTACTCCAGTGTAACATTACAAGGTTTGTCATCAACATCAAAAATACAAATGCAGCCTTAAGCACCTAGTAAGAGCATTAATCACTTTCACAGTAGGAACCATAAAATAATTAAAGCCTGCATATCGCAAGGATCATATTAGCACAAAGTCATTCGAGGTACACGATTACTGACAATCTACTATCTGCCAGTCCCACAGATTTAGTAAATTTGACAAGCTCAGACAAAAGTTTGAGGGACTGAAGCATGTTATCCGCAAACTAAGTTTTTTGGTGATTCCACATACAGTTGTACTTCAGAATACCTTCTGGAAGATCTGTGTCAGATTGCACGTTAAAACTATGTATGCAAAGTAATAAAAAAAACTGTGGCACAGAATATGGCCCCAATGCAGAAAACATTATTACCTGATAGAAGTCAATGGATCAAATGGATGAAGTAAATCCTAACTTACTTTGAGCTAAAACACTGCCAACATAACATGTTTTGACAAACGTATTGATAATGCAGCGGGAGCAAGTTGGAATGTTGGTTTCTATCGGGTCGTTAATTTGGTCATTCTTTACAATATTCGTGCCATGATCCGCCAAATTCCTTTGATGGCTGCATTTTTTATCTTTCCAATCAATAACAACCAACCTCACTTCCAGGTAACTTGTTGATTCCACACAAAACACAACACAAGGGCCCTATTGTCCTAAATCAAAAACAACTCAAAATTTACTCCGAAAAACCGTGACAGCTCAACATTTGGCACTTAGAGATAAACTGAAACTATGTCTTAATGTTTTAAACTTTAAAGATATAAAGCGATTGTTGCAGTAGCTGTTACATACTAAATTAAGTTGCATTGTTGTTGATAAGGTTACGAGTGAACGCAAGTACTTGCAATTTCGTAATCCTAGTTCTAAACTTCTGTAGTTACATGAAGCTCATAACTCTTTAAGGTGCTGCAATGAATACACAATATGGATTAATACACTTACAGTTTCCTTGGTGCAATCGATGTACCACTCCAAGTCTGAAATTTACTCAAAACATCGCCTATTGCTTTGCTGAAATTGACTTGAATGCATTCATGCAATTACATTCCCGCCTGATTTCATGTGTAAAAATGCACCAAGCTACGCATGCTTTTTTAGCCTCGTTTTCAACACATAGGCTTCTTTAGATTTCGTTCTCAATCCTATGTTCCTCTTTGGAATCCACATAAACAAGGTAAAGTTGAACGTTTATGTGATAAACTATCCACTCAATCCTAGCATTACTTTTAATCATTTGAAACAAGGTCAAAGTAAAATAAAGCAGCATTTATTTTCGTTCCATTTAATCGCCCATTTTTGTATTACGGGACGTTAGAGCTAGCAATTATAGGTCAAATTGTTTCAAGCAATGGAACTGATTTTAACATTTCAGAGATGCAATACCATGTCTCTTCTCAAAGTTGCCTAGCTGCCACCGTAATAAAAGACCAGGGTGTTTAGTTAGTGCTATTTCTTCCTGGGTAGATGTCAGTTCCGTGGTTGTAAGGTGATACCAACCACTTACGTCGTATAACTTATCATTCGAAAGAATCTTGACTACCTCTGATACTGAGCACTGTCGTGTATATATGTCTACGTAGGTTGTCAGTGCTGTTCTTTGAGCAGGGGTATCTCATTTTCCACTATTGGGAAGACCCCAGAGCACAAGTACTGATGCTGTGATGTAGATTAGGGTGATAAATGCAGTAGCTACCAGTACTTATTCTCCCTCCTAGTATAGTATTCAGGGCTAATTTCGTGTCACTGCAGAAGGTCTCAAGTCTCGATACAGCTCTGCTTTTCGTTAAGCTTGCGTAGAAAATGCCTGTGCTGAAAGCCTAGCTAGTTTTTTAATGTTCTCAATAATTAAGCACGATATTCCTATACTGTTTATCTGAACTGAGAAAAAGCATTTATCCAGACAAGGTGTAGCATTCAATAGTATGATCATACAGAAAGGTTTGTACTGGGACATAGAGAAAATGTGGCTTGAGATTCTGTTGTTGTGTAAGCATGGCTGTGAAGTTTAGGTAATGATCATATAGCTAGCATGTCAGCTCACGTGTGCTCTTTGGCTTTGGTTCTAGATACTTGAAGAAAGGAGCTTTTGCTTTTAAGACTGCAAGTGTGTGTGCAGTTGATGAGTATTTAGATTCACGTTGAATATGATTTTGATGTGTTATTCTTCTGGTTTTTTATCTTTGTTGCTCTTTTATTTTGCACTCTTAGGCAAAATGGCGCCTAAATTTGAAATGTCAGTAGGCCTTCAAAAAGGCCATAAAGTGACAAAAAATACACAAAAGCCAAAAGCAGGCAGAAGGAAAGGGGTATGTATCCATGTATCTGTAAACAGGTATAACATTTGGATAATAATTAAAATTAATATCAATCTGTGCTTGTCATGGAGGAACTCTGAGATATGTCTCTTCAACATCTACTCTATATAAATACTTTTCTCGGAAAGCTGATTTTCTATATAGGATATAGTATACTTTGACAAGTGGATTAATCATTTCCTGTCTCATTTACTAAAAAAAGAACACAGACAAATGTGTAGACTACTATGAACAGATAGGTATTTTGACTCTAGTATAATGTTGTGTTAAAGTCTGTTCTTAGAAAAACTTGATTTTGTGTTAAGTATGCATGCAAGAGTGGTGGCAATCAAGCAGGAGTGGTCACAGTGATAGGAATCTTCTAGATTTTTCATTAAAAATACGAAACCATAATATTGACTTTTGATATTTTAAGGTCTATCAGTGGCCATCATCAAAGTTTACAGTAACTGTGTTTGGCTATTTGCCATTTACAATTTGGAACTTTTTTATTATAAATTATATATAGTGCTATATTCTAACTATGTTATAGTTAAATGGTTTTTTTTACTGGTCATTGTCAAATGTAGTTTAGACATCTTCATATGAACTTGATTAATAGTCTAATACATTACTTGAATTATGTAGCCAGTGTTCTTCTTCTTCTGTAAGTGGAGCAATATGTATTACATTTGCAGCCTTTGGCATAACAGAGTTGAGGTATAGAACATACAAGGTTCTGCATGCATTTCATTAAATTTTGTAGGAACTGTTGTAATTGTTGCCTTAAAAATTTGCGACATTGCGCTAAAATCATACTTAAAAGCTTTTTTTGTCTGACACTCTTCAGAGTATGAAACGTCAGA
>JANTCA010078848.1:0-14763 GCA_024741275.1 Chironex yamaguchii
ACAAATATATAAAAAGCACTGTGTCTGTTGAGGTATTACATATATCTGACACTGATGAAGGCTTAAGCCGAAATACATAAAAATTAATGAATTTCCCCTTACCCACCGCTGGGTTTCGTCTCGTGATACCAAGGCCTTCATCAGTGTCAGATATTTGTAATACCTCAACAGACACAGTGCTTTATATATATTCATCAAGAGTGGAGCATATCTATATACTAGCCTTCTGTGTAACCTCAAACAGGTGCCTATCCTTGAGTTTCCGACAAGCAAGGCATACCTTTCGCAAAAAGATGTATCTATCAGTGCCTTTGTGTTTTGGTAATTAGTACTCATCGGTTACAAAGACGTTTCCTGTCAGCTAGTACGCTTTACAAAATCAAAATCCCATGTGCAGACATTTTATTGTCTACCAGTTTCCACACAAAGCCACCTTTGAGTATATGTTAGTTTCGCAGTCGTGTTCACAATTACAATTTCACTTCCCTAAATTCTATCTCTAATGCAAGCGAAATCAATAATCCAGGAACAGATGTTGTCGCCGAAGTTTGGAAGTCATTTACAACATAAGATACAATATGGTTATAGGCATGGATACGGCATTAGTCATATTTTAATGCCACTTTGAACGCTTTAGTCCGACCGGTTTGTGCCAAATTGGGCCAGCCAAATTCATACTCATTTCACCATAGTACAACCAACACACCAGAAGCAGAACCAACGCGAAAAAAACACGCTCAAATAAAGATGGAAGTTCTATCGAACACCATACAATATTGGCTAAGATGAATAGATATACTTCGTCACAGTGCCCCATTCTGAGCCTGTTTGTGTCGCCAAATCTAAAGTACGGATTCTCAGAGTGTTATCAGGAAGATAAGGAAGGATCATCATGATTGAAGCCCTACTAGCCTTGACATTCTCACTAAATTCAAGCAAATGGTGATGAATAGATGCCTTGTAGGCACAATACACATGCCGCTTGTACAGCGTATACACTAATAGACAGACGCCTATTAACGATCGGGTTGAATCACTAATAGTCCTTCAACCTTACCTATTGAGTTGCTTAGCTCTTAATGACAACTAGATCAACTGTGATTATCATGCACCTACAAAAAACACTAGATCTTGCTTCTACGTCATCCTAGTGTTTACAGCAGACGTGACACAGTTTTCACAGGCAGTGTCAGCCGTTGGAGAAAGTACTTTGTCAAGAAGCTCAAACACCATATACAGTATTCGCGAAACATTAATTTTTCAACCAAAAAATACTAAAAAATTTTACACCTTTCCTCTCTGGGCGAATCCCTCAATTTCGCAAATTGCCATCCTCCACTAACTAACTACACGCATTATATTACTAAAATCATGACTCTCGTCGTTTTCATTAAAAGTATCTCATGATCGAACAAATCTGGCAGCTCCTTATCTATATTTGCTACATCTATAGCAGATAAGCAGTGACTATCAACTTGCACAACTTTGCATGAGATCAGACAGTTTCATGGAGAACACGGTCTTGTCTATGAATATTACGCGTGAAATATTACATCACTCGTTGATTTAATTCAAATATATGTAAATATAATTATTAGCAGATGTGTAGGGCTGCACGAAAAAGAAGATGCATAATAAATCGTATGATGGTATATCTATATCTTACTATGAAATCACTCACTAACCTTTACATAGACAATGATTAGCGCCAGCATGAAAACTATATATATGTCATCTTACAACGACCAAGGACTTCGTGTTACTTTTCGTAGTTGTAAGCTACCATTCTACCTGCTACTGTAGTCACTATATCTTGTACAGTTTTATTCTGTCCAAAATAATCCGAAAATGAGCCGTCAGGTCGAACAAGGTACATGATAATCGTGTGGTCCACCTAAAATAGGAAAAAAAACATAGCATGAAGACGATATATGGCATTTGTGCCTACTAAACTTTATCATTTGCTACGGAAAAAGAACAAGACACTGCTCTTTCCTTGCTTTTCATCAGGTGGAATTGGAGAAGACGACAATCGATGCAAACTTTAGATGCTTTCCTTTCCCAACGTTGCATGGGCTAAAAAAAACTAGCTACCTGTTAAAGTATGATGATTCCCAAGTCACGTATGACAGAATTATCCATCTCGGGTCACGAACCAAATAAAGCTGAGCATTTTGATAAGTGGTATATTTAGGCAATTTTCAACTTTATAGCATGTAAAACGTATCAAGGAACTACCCACTTACTTATCCAGTTACGGCATGCGTGCAAACATTTTTTGCATGAAAACTATACTAAGCCAAGGCCCAAAGATGGTAGTATAACGGAGCCAAAATCCAAATCCATTGAGTCATGCTAATTTGTATCTAGTTATTAGACAAGTAAGTCAACTATAGGCTAACAATCTAATAATTTTCAATGTTGCTACACCAACGGTCATAAAGATGAGAGTAAACAAAGGCGGCCGACAGCTTCTTTCACATGTTCATACTTTCCAACTATAATCAACAACTTATAAAACAGTGAAGTGTCAACATACTATGTAATCCTCATCCTCATCTTTTGGTCCAAGACTAAAGTACACCCTATATCCTTTTGTTGCCTCTTTGATTTTTTCTGCTGATCCCGTTAGTCCGATAATTCGTGGATGAAAATCTGTTCAGAAATGTAAGGAGATACGTTACTTGTTTTACATGAAAGAGAAGCCTAGCAATAACATGGTGATAGTCTTCCTCGATAAAGCAACTATACAAATTTATTGATAATGATACACAGAGAACGGTACTGCAGCAAAAAGCCACATCTACGAATGTTTCCTCAGCAAATAAAAAGTGCAACCTAATTGCTTAGTGCACTGTATTGAAGGTATTGAACATAATAATTGTTAACAAGATTGCGGAGTATTGTAACTTCAACAGAACGTTTAGTTCCAGAGATAAAAACTGGAGCTCTTTCCAGGAAGTATCTACCAAATTTAAGACACCAAAACAAAATGCAACTGTATGTCAAGCAATTATATAGCCTTGAGTTGATATAGTCTCCAAGGCTGAGCTCTTGGAGACTGGTTTTGGAAATATCTTCCCACTAATAATTTCAAACGCCTCTAGCCTGGGTTACGTTTTCGAGGGTGACACATGGTACTAAGCCTGTGTTATGCTGCAAAGTGACGAAAAAAAGTTATATGGTACTTTCAGGCACCAACATCACCCCTGCATTCTTGGTGTTTACCTCAATAAGCAACTTCAAAGTTACACTTTGTCATTCCAGTCTCTATTTGACTGGCTCTGCAGTTCAACCTTCGAGTTGGTTTATCAAAATAAATAACATCGACTGCAAGGGCTCAACGTTGTCCACAAATAAACCAAGGGGGAAATGTTGAGTTAAAACGGAGGCAAATCGTGCGGTCAAATTATATTAGTCAACTTCAGCTTACTCAAGATAAGAAAAGTGCACAACAAGACCAAGGGCCCTGAGTTAACGAACACAAAATGCATGAGCTGTATGCTACAACAGTTGTACTATTACAGACTTTACCCTTCAGGTACTCCTTAATAGCATTTGCATCATCACGATAAGGATCCACTGTAATGAATAATGGTTGTAAAGTTGGCAAACGTTTCTGCTGATCTAGAACAGAGTAAAAGAAAATTTATCAAAATGGGTTTGACAATGTGATATTGAACACAATATCAAAACAATACAAACAGACTGAAGTATTTACTCTAAACAGATATTAAGTGTCTTAAACTATTGTTACAAGATCTATATATGATCAAATAAAGGACATGGAATATTGTACTATGGGCACAACCATTTCGTACTTCAAAGAAATGCTAAAATGTGATCACGTTTGTTAAGATGTTATCGATCTTCTTAACCAATTCAGGGTGTTAATACATCAGTAACAAATCACAAATTTCTCTGTTACTGCGAACTCATTCACCGTGGTCCTGTATTCAGACTGTTGACATCTGGTACATGTCATTTAACAGTCTAGTATCCATAATGATTCGAAGCGGCACAACAATTCCATAAACAACTTTTTACTTTTTAATCGGATTGACATGAAATATGATAAGGATTGCAGCTTATTTTTGAGCTTCACACTTCCATATCTTGTCAATAATACTGTTCCCAGCGGTTCCAGCATTATAGCATTATGGGTTAAACTGTTTTAAAGTTCTGGCAACTGCAACATTGTATACGACAATTTTGACATGGTGATACAAAGTAAATTTGATAAAACATCAGGTGATATTCTTTAAGATAAGTGAAATGTCCTAAACATCAAGACAGCTAATATACTACAGGCTTTACCCTTACAATGCTACTTTGCACTTCATAGAACACTTTCATGGGACACTTTCAGACTTACCTAAAGCATTTAAAACTTCAGCAAGTTTTTCCAGCTGGTCTGGGCATACATCTGGGCAATGTGTGAAACCAAAGTAGATAAGGATCCATTTTCCAAGAAAATCTTTGTCTGTTTTACGCTGGCCATTATGATCAATTAAATCAAAAGGTCCACCAAGAGCAACTGTTCCAATTGATTTCTTTTTCTCCTCTTCTTTAGCTAACAAAAGTTATGTAAAACAAATTTTTAGAGACAACCAACAAAACAAAATGACACAGACAGAGATTCTGTACAGCACCTTTCGATGCAAAATTTAACAACAATGGAATTGCCATTCTAACAAACACTGCAACACTAAACCACAGTATTTTCTCAACACAGACCAATCATGGCACACAGTCAATCATGAGGAAATAATTAACCTAAACAATGATTAAGGTCATAATAGATGGAGGAAGATGCACAGTGCTTGAAAAGTCAACCTTGAAATTTATAATATCAGTCAAATTTTTGTTTTTCATCCTTTGTGTCAAAGTCATAGCACCCTTAACTGCAACGTCATTATAAGGTATTTGCGATTTGCAGACGTTCTGCACTCGGATGTAATTGGAATTCAGTGAGATCTCTCATTTCTAAGTGACGAAACTGTAATGTTGACTTGAGTTTAAAATACCCTAAGAATCATAACAATTACATCATCAAGAAATTCCCTTTATTAACCTGTGATATAATGAGCATAATGCATCCTGATAAATGTTTCCTAAAGTGACAAATGTATGTTTCCTGCTTTATTGACATTAGCTTTACTTATTTCCATTGCAGCAAACTCTGTTCATGAAGAAAATCTATTTGATTTAATCCTTCTAATAGATTGCAGATTCAGGCATGTTTATGCCTATGCATAGAGATTGTCACTATCCCAGCATAATCTAATCAGAGTTCAGCTCCTCTACAGCAGTGTGGTAAAAACATCTATGGATTCTGAGCGACCCAAGTTGCCTTTTCCATAGTCCCAAAAACCTATAGTTCTATCCCATCTTGCTTCCCTAGAATGTGTTCCTCAAGAACTTGCTTCTCCATTCTATCATGCATCACAACATGATCAAAGTACTTCAGCTTTGTCTTCAAACATATTGTAGCAGCCTGTCACTAGTTACTTGTACCTCCATCCTGATGTCTTCACTTGTGCACCTTTCCATCCAGGGGACTCTCCAAATCCTGAAGGAACATTTGTTAACAAAAGATGTGATTTTTTCCTCATCTGCATTCCAAAGGACTCATAATCATAAGTTTTTATTGAGAAGATACAGGTCTCCTTATCCTGCCCTTTCCATAACTTCCGCAGATGTTGAGATACAGTATTTAAAACCTGACCTAACAATTTTAGCATGTGAAGCTCTTACCAATTATATACCAAAAATGCTTAAGAAAACAAAAACATATTTACCGATACATATGACAAAGAGGTTTTGATTATAACTCAACAGTAGTTATCTCAATGTACGCCATTTAACTCTTTGCTAGATTTGCTTATTTATGAGTCAAGGTTTTTTGAAGAAATTTTGAGCCGCTTATAACTTTTGCTTCAAAACACAGTTGCATTTTGCACACTAAAATCTATTGTCATACATGGACTTGCCAATTTCAAATTATCAGTCCTTCGAGGAAAACAATTCTATATCTCATTCTTTAACTTTTGAACCCTTAGTCAGTTATGTCCAGTAAAACAATACCAGATTAGCTGAAAAATGATAAAACCAACCTCCTTGCAAGCTTTGCTAGAAACCTTACTCAGTATACTCAATTGTACTCTACCAAAGCGGGCAGTTAACCCCATAACATCTGTGCAGCTCCTGTCTTTCTACTACTTACAAAAGTGAGCAAAAATTAGTCTGTAATTTGCAAACCAAATTCTTCAAAACTTGAAATCTTACCCTTTTCTTTCTCATCTTTTAAGTATTGAACATATAATACAACTCCGCCTCCTGCAGCTAAGAAGAGAATTAGAGATGTCCAAGATATTGGAGAAATTGGTTGTGACTTTTTTCTTTGAGCACTAAAGGACCTCACTTGCTGAAACCTACATACCAAACAAAGAATTAATTCACAGACAATACGTCTCAGTTCTAAAATAAAAGACTCTACAGTTAGAAGAGTGATACGTGCATTATGGTAAAATTCAGAATCTCTTTAACAGCAGGTGATAATAACTACTAAACATTTAACTCCTTCAATCATTGCCAAAAGTCTTGGTACACCTTGCAACTTTTCCATACTTTCAAAGCTTAATCCCCTCATCCCATCTACCAATGTTTGTTCGTGAGCATGATAAAATATAAACATTGATAGCAACTGTTTAAAGCAACATTTCTCAAAGCTTTTGCAACTTCTTTGGACATAGCAACATTGTAATAGGTGAGGGGAGGTGACAGATTAAAGAGACAGGATAATTCTTTTGATTAAAGTGTAACTATGAGCTTTCAAATTGTTAGGCATATCAAGGACCTCTGGCAGTGATTGTGTAGATATATTATGTGCACAAACTAACATTCTTTCTGACTATCAATGAACATATGTGATTTCCCAAAACCACTCTTTCTTTGTTCTTGGAAATATTTATATAAGTAACTCTGACCAGAAAAACTACATAAAACAGAAATTAGGTAAGACCACCAGGGCATCGTACCCGGGTCTCACGACTGCAAATCTGATGTCTTTCCTACTACGCTAAACAGCTCAATAGGAAAGGTCGAAATACTATAAGTCATTCAACCCTGACCATCTGCCCCTGCTACTGGGTGTCTGTTTATTGGTGTATATGCTGTACAAGTGGGATGTGTTTAGTGCCTACAAGGCATCCATTTACCACCATTTGCAAAAATTCCATATAGAAGTCAACAAGGTGGTCTTGTGTAAAGAACAGATATTAAGGTATGAACATGATTACAGGGGCATCAAACCGGGTGTCACAACTGCACTTTGCCTACTGAGCTAAACAGCTACCACTAAAACATACATAAACCCAACATTAAATATGAAATGTCTTCTCAATCACTCTTCCTCTTTCATTTTCATTGATATTTGTATGTTTGGGCTAGCTCACATGATGGATGATTGATAAATCCTTTTTAAATCTCTCATTATATATTTAAACTCTGACATGAGGCCCATGTCCAAAATATTGGTGTTCAAATCATGGCAAACATTTCTTATCTTACCTTACTGTTCTTGATACCAAATCTATTTCTCGTATTCTTGGTTTAAATAAACACTTGCATACTGAAAAAGGAGCCTATGAATAACAAAAATCCAATATCATTCATGTTAATTCTTGTAGACAAAGTGACAGTAAACAGCGAATAAAGGCATGACATACAAATAAAATTATATCAAACTTTGCACCTAAAAAAGGTACAATCATTTAGTCAATACCAAGTAGACTGAAATTCTTCTAAAAACAAAACTTACCACAGACCAGGTATGCTTTACAGCAAACTATATCACTTTAAAGCATAGTCATTATAGAATGTAACCATGTCAGGGTTAGGAATTCTATTCCGAAGTACGCTCTTTCTGAGGGTGGACTCCTGTTACCTTCTATAACCAATGGTATTTTGTTTGCAGTGATGTGAATTCAATTACACAACCAATGACTTGTAATACTGCCATCGTATCCACTATACCATGGCAGACTGGTTCATTTATTGCCTTCCATTAGTTCATTTATCTCAACTTTTAAAGAGCCAAATCGTAATGTTTTTTCAGACAATGTCAAAGTCATATGAATATTCCATTTCAGGTCAATTAACCAATCACATGCTCTATATTCCATAACACATAATTTTACAAAGTTGTAGAAGGGGCCTTTATGTCGTTACTGCCTTGTAATGTCAGTCTTTTGGTCAACATTTTCATCCAAACAGAGAGATAACCTAGAGATCGACAAGATGAAGTGCCTCCTGTTAGCAAGCCATTAAATATATGAAAAAATGTGTCCCCTTAAACAGTATTGCTACATAAAACAATCAGTATTTAATCAATGATGCTAGCTGACATTTGAGACTTTAATTGGAACCTTGTTTTGTGATCAGTCAATCTTAGGAAATGGAACAATAATTTGGAATGTTATTTACTATGTTTCAATGTTGATCTACAAGTTAACTTACTGAAAATAATGCCTAACTCTTTTCATCATCTTTTCTATAAACATCAATAATCATGCAGTTAATAGCAAATAAAATTGGGTCTATTTACATTTTTTTCAATCTCTGACCATTAAAGAGGCTACAGTGATATAGTAATAGTTGAAATAGATATCCAGAATTTTGTGCTTCCCAAATAGTGTACACAGTATAGATGTTTAAGCTCTTTTGCATCAAAGCTTCCTACTACTAAAATTAAAAACATCAAATTCAAACATAATTTTGAGCTCTACTTTTAATGAGGCTACTGAAGTAACCCTACCGCTGTAGGCTTTTAGAAATGTTTACTTTCAGGAAATCCTACAAATTTGGAATGTTTGAAGTGAATAGACAATCACGTGGTATAAGGAATCTGGCTCCATTCCATTTATGACTTGTCCTATTCTCAAATTTATTTCTAATGCTTTACGTGGGCAGCAATCCTGTAATGGTCCCAATGCAGCTCTCAACTTTCTACCCTGAGGAGGGAGCTATCTTTGTTTTCCATGATGAACACTCTACTTCTATGGTGATATTTACAGAGTAGTCGACCTAGTCCCCTTATGTCTACGGGTACACATGACAAAATAAAGTAATTCAAATCTTAGAAGTGCCATGACTTGAGTTTGGCTATGAAACAGAGTGAATGCAATGGATCAGTTCAGCAAAATGATCAATGCTATGCCATCAGAAGATCAATACAGTGCTACAATATAAATTTAAGGGTTGCCTTGTAACTGAGTCAGGGATCTACTTTGTCCCACTTTTAAAATTCAGGGGATGGTCTAGAGGGATCTTCTTGGTGCATTAGGACCCATAAAATTTCTAAAAAAAACTTTTCAATGTTTTGTCAAATATAATTGCAGCAATACCAACTAACATATTTAATTACAAGATCAGGATTATCACTTGAACACATTGTCTCACTCAACCTCATTACTACCAAATTAAAGAAAAGGCACCCTAGAGAAGATGAAACCAAAGATGACTAAAAGCTAATGTTGCCCTATCCCCGTATTGCAAATTCAATCCCTGGTGATTATGAAATATCTTCTTTTCAATCTCATATTACTTGTAATAAAAAAACTTAAGTAATTAATGATTTGATATTTTCTTCTTTAGAACAAAGGCAAATGATAACTGTCTATTCAAAGCACGTTTAATTTCCCTCATGAGTCCCTATCTTCACATATTCCATGTCTTACAAGTATAGAGCTTTTTCTCAATTTAAGACATCATGCACATCATCCACTTCTTTCTTGTCATGATGAAAATGAAAGTGGTATATTCACAGTTTCATTGTCTTCAACAACATTTGCTACCTATCAAAGAGATCATAAAGAACGGGCAATTAAAGCTGCAATGGTGAACATTTCCGCTAAATTCACATTCACATCTTTTGTAGTAATGTTATTTTCTTTGTCATTGTCATTGGAAGTTGAATCTTATTATCAAATGTCGCAAACTGAGACATTGGATAATAAGATTCAACTTCCAATGACAATGACAAGAAAATAAAGTGAGCCTGTGTATGAAAAGTTTTCATCTGCAACATTATTCCACTCATTGTAAAAAAACCTACATATTCAGATGTTGATCTGTTTCCATTCATTACATTCATACAAGTTCATATTAGCCAGTCCAGTTGCTAACCATTTTATGCCTTTATCCGCAAGGATGCCAATGAATCATTCCTTTACATACCTGATGTATTCAGGCAAGACCAAAACACAAAAACCACAGAGATCTTTGAACCAACAGGCGTTGATTTAGTTGCAGTTAACTCACATGCTGTAACTCACATTGGAAAAACTACCAAAGCATCTCAAGAAGGTCCTGTTACAAGGAGGAGAAAACAGTGTACCTTTGATGCCTATACAGCAAAGAAGGAAACTCGGACCCTTCCTCATATTGCTACAACTGATTATGTGCCCTCTAGTATTAGTTCTGGAATTATTAAGAATGAAGGAGGTTCTGTATTATTTTTCCTTCAGTAGGCATTTCTCTGTGTGAATCTATTCAAGATGCGATGTTAGAAATTTTTATACCCTTCAAAAGTTAAGCGACAAAGAGATATATGATTTGTGAATAATCGTTTGCAAACCAAAGCCAAGTTCCCTCTTCCTCCTGGAAGGAAATTTAAGTATCAATGGCTCACAAAATTTCCATGTTCTATTTATTCAAATGTCAAAGATGGTGCATTCTGACTAAATGGGGCTCGTATTCTCAGCCTTGCTTTTAAATAATCATTGTCAAATTGGGTAAAGGCTCTCCAGAAATTTCAAAATCATGCAAGGTCTTCTCAAGTGCATCATTCTGCCTCTTCCATGTTCAGCTCAATGCTATTGATAGTGAGCAAGTTAAACAAAACCGAGAGAAACTTAATTCAACTACACAAGCTATAATATTATGCAGAAGGCAAAACACAGCACTATTAGGATATTGTGACAATGCAAAGTATTACAATGATGAAAAAAGTAATCCAGGAAATTTGCAAGAAATACTTAAGTTCCTTGCATGATGTGGAAGAAACACACTTTGTCAAAAACATTTATGAAATGCTCCTAAGCCTGCAACCTATTGATCAAAATCAACACAAAATGAATATCTGTGGTACTTTGATTCGTCGGAAGATATGTAATGAGATAATGCAAGAAAAATATTTCTCTGAACTTGAAGATGTGGCTTGTGATGTCAGTAACATTGAGCAGATGCTAACTGTTTTGAGATTTGTTGACAGTATGGCAAATATTCAAGACCAATTCCTTGGTTTCAGTCAGTGTAGTGAGGGAATGCTGTTGTTAACATGCTATTGAAGTCTATGGATAAAGTTGGCCTGAACATAATTTTGCAATGGACAAGGATATGATGGTACATCAAACATGTCAAGAAAATGATCAGAAGCAGCTACAATCATCACATCTCGATTTCCAAAAGTGCCATATGTTCACTGTGGATCACATTTGCTGAACTTGTCTGTTGCATTTGCATGCAACATTCAAGTTGTTAGAAACATGATGGCTCATGTTCACATTGTGTCTGAGTTTTTAAGAGTAATAGAGTTAATAATAACCCAAAGTGTTTTGATCTTCTTTCTCAGGAAATCAAAGAAATTTCCAAAGCATGACAGGCATCTAATCAATGTTTACCATTCAAGATGGTTGCATGTCTTGATGGTCTTGATGTTTTAGCAGAAGTTCATGTTGCTGTTGTTCCATCTCTCAAGCTTATCAAAGTGAATAGTAATTGCTGGAATTCAGTGTCTGCTAGAGATATATTTTGATTATTTCATGGTATTTTGGATTTCCA
Organism: Chironex yamaguchii; assembly: GCA_024741275.1. Classification (NCBI taxonomy): domain Eukaryota; kingdom Metazoa; phylum Cnidaria; class Cubozoa; order Chirodropida; family Chirodropidae; genus Chironex; species Chironex yamaguchii. The sequence goes on from JANTCA010078848.1 coordinate 11,845, forward strand.
GTTTGTCATAGTCGTTATTGTTGTTTCTTCCAGTCTTGAGCTGACAAGACCTTTGACCAAACAACTCCAGAGTGTTGTTGCTGTATGTGAGAAGATAACCTTGCTCAAATCTTCTCCTTTTAACCTGAGAGCAAGCATAGGGACACCTCACTGTTAATGGTTTGACGACACAAAACTACTAGCAGAAAATATCAATGTCTCCCCTTTACTTCCTCATACTGCACAGAGCAGTATTGTGATAACCCACCAGCTGACTCTGTAGGCTAATATTATAGATGGAATGTTAATTTGCCATTTCTGGACCATATCACTAAGCAGATTCATGCACAGATTTTTGAAGCAAGTGTCATCTCTCTTGATAGGTTTTATGCTTTGCCATGAAAGGTAGTTACTTGCATTAATTGGCAGTATAAGGTCAAGAACTTTCTTGATCTTTACACTGATGATCTACAAAACCCAAGATATGTTGAAACCAACCTAAACATGTTCGAGGTTCACTGCAATCAGTCTGAAGACAGTCCTTCAAGTCTGTCAGAACTGTTACCACAGGCTGACAGGCTTACATTCCTCAACCTGCTCAGCATTCTACAAATCTTGGCTAAAACTCCCATTACAACTTGCACTTGTGATGTCCTGTTTCTGTGCTACAAAGATTGAAAGCATGCCTCCAAAATTCAATGGCACAAAATGGTCTTGCTTTGCTTAATATTCATAGGGAAATACAGCTTAATGTTGAGAACGTAATTGATTGCTTTTCAAAAGAGCATCCTCGTAAATTGCAGTTCGTAGACATATTGAACTCAGATCCTAACCATGTCAATTCTTCAAGTGAGCTAATCACAAATGATGTCACAAGTTTATAATAAATATAGATACATTATTGGTTTTGCTTTACTTCCCTTTCAGTAAGTGAAGACAGGATGCCAGACCAATCCAATATTGGGTTATACTAGTGCAGTTGTACACAGACTGTTTAATTTAAACCTGTGCTGTAATATGTAAGATTTGTAATGAACGCACTGTGGTTAAGGATTCAATATTGAAGGACCATAACGTACATGTGAAAGCACAAAGACTCCAGTAGTCAAATATAAATAATTGTTGCATTCAGCATATTGATAACTAATCATTTAGCTTAGCTTTGTTGTTAGCTTAGATTTTAAAAAACTCCCTTATGTAGATGAAGCAGAATTATTATGCAATCATTTCAGTAGAGTCACTGGTTGCTTAGACTTAACTCTTGTTTAGTTCCAGTTAAATTCTCAGTTGTATATGGCCCTTATTTTATTCATTATTTAACTTATGGAAGTTATTTAACTCGATGTTTATTATACTAAACAATATACTATTTCTGTATATTGTTGAGTTATTGCAGATTTCTTGAAGGAAGACGGAATTAGAATGGAAATGTTTTCATGTTCTAACCTTTTGTACTCGTACTTACCCTTTTATTAGTTTTAGTACCACTCTTTAAGCATCTTAACTTGTTAGCTTAGCTGGTCTAAGGTCTGTGTCAAAAGTTTTCCTAAGGAGGTAGCGCCAGTGCCTCTATTTCTGGGCACCCATGAAAATTTTCCCTGGATCCTCCCCTGAAAATAGTGGTCATATTTAAGAATGTCTGGACCCTTTTTCTCTTTATTTTAGACGGAATTACCAAAAGTGATTGAGCTTTTAAAAATTGTCAAATTCACCTACCAAATAGATAATCACCCCTCTGGATTTAAGCTTTATAAACAATGTAAACATTTAACCACGTAGTCATAACCAGTTTTTTACAAAAGCAAGCTATACTTCTTTAAAACGGAACTGATTATCAAAGACAAAGCAGCAGGTGAGTGAAGACCAGAGTTACGAAACCATGAAAAACACAGAAATTAATTGATTTCTTAACAAATAATACTTTTAGGAAATATAACCCGATGTCCAAATGGTAGATTTTGACCCACCAATCCATCTTGCCCAACCCCATTCTATAAAAATTAATTCGCTACTAACCTCCTGTATTCTCAACGGTGTCCTGCACAGTGACAGAGACTGTTCAATTTTTGAGAAAAGTCTGACCCTTCTAACCAATGACGCCATGCTTTATAGCGGCACGATAATTCTGACGAATACTTGTGTACCCAAATGTTGGAGCTATCCTCCTTAGGTTTATCGTCTCAAACTTGTCCGCAGCTTATTCCAAATTAATACACCAGATCAAATACTTACATACTACTTTGAAAACCACATAAAATAGCATAAAATTCTAGTGTTTTCTCAACGAAGGCTGAAACATCATAGATAAAAAATCATCAACAGCTAATGAACTAATGGCTATTCCCCTTTATAGTAAGTTACATAAGTCCATACTCCCATTGCCTCGTTTCCATAAATCATGAGCTTTTTCTTTTGGTGCCATCGGATTACGGATGTAACTAGTCGCGTAGATTATAACCACGGAAGAGCTTCCCCTCTTCTTTTTCTAAGAAAACAGTTGATTTCTTTTTGTTGTTCTGGCATCTTCTTGGAATCTATATATTAATATACATTTGATATCGCCATAAGTATTTCAGTATTTTGCATCTAATGCTTAAGTGAAAACGTTACTTAATCACAATGTTACCGCATATGGGGCCATCCATAAATTACGTACCCAGTAAATCACCCAATTTTCGACACTCCCCCCCCCTGTACGCACCTGTACGCTTTTGCTCTATACCCCCTACTTGCGTACGTACGCACGCAATTGACCAATGAAATATGCCACACCCAAAGCACCGTATAAACTCTTTTGTCCGTGGCAATATTTAAACAATCCTTTTGCGGTACAAAACTTGAACATCGCCTTGAAAATTTGCGGCATTGCGCTAAAATCATACTTAAAAGCTTTTTTCGTCTGACACTCCTCAGAATATGAAACGTCAGAAAGGAAAGTAT
>JANTCA010078859.1:0-14762 GCA_024741275.1 Chironex yamaguchii
ATCGCATTGCGAACGTTCGCATGCGATTTGCGAACGTTCGCATGCGAATTTCAAACAAAAGATCGCATGCGATTTGCAAATTGCGAACGAAGTGAAAATGGGCCTTAAGTCAGCGTTACAAAGCCAACAGTTGCCAAGGGTTAGTTTTTATGACATTCTCCTGTGAAATTAATCAGTTAAAAGCGATTGAAGTGATATGTGAGCATCGGATTGTTAGAAAAACCACAACGTGCCTTGAGCTCGAAATTTTGATTCGATTTCAAAATTTCTTACCTTTGGCTTAAGTTACTAATCACTCGCAAAATATGGCTTTTAGAAGGAAACCATACGACACAATAGACAAGTCATAGAAATCGTACTAAAATGGGCGGGTAGTAATCAGGCATAGGTAGGGACTCAGTTATGTCATCTGCATCTTTTGATTAACTTCGTTGAATAGCACAGTCTCGTCGGTTAGGACATGATATAAGCGATTCAAAAATGTAGTGCAATGGGGATAGTATGGAAGTTTTTAATTTTTCTTTCCTTTTAAAGAAGAAAACGATCCACCCGTTAGTTTTCAGCATTCAAGGCCAATCTGTCGCATGATGTAGGCCTTGTCAGTTGAAAATTGTCGGATTCGTCATTCTCTTTGCTAAAAGGCGGTAAAGTTCCATATTTTATACTTGCCCTGATTATAGTACGTTGCTGTATAAATATGAATCTTTCTTAGCATGTTCTAATCTCTACGGTTAATGGGTGTCGATATGAGTCTCCCTTCTACTAATGCGTGTATGATTTTAAGGGAGGGTAGAGGATTTTTTCTGTGATCACTGTTTTCGTTTTTTTATTTCAATAAGGGAGAACAAGGTCATCCTCATGCAAAAAATACATTTTCACTTCATAAAGCAAACATCAAAGAAATGACATATTGTTTTCAAGCAGAGACTGAGGACATTATGGAGAGGTATGAAAATAGATAGCGATCTCAAATTGAATGGTCTTTTCATCCCACCTCTCATTCATGTTCTTGTGTAATTATTTTGGGAAGTAACTATATTATTCAAAGCAGCACTTTCTATACAATTGGCTGCCCTGTTGCTTTCCACTAGGCATAACTGTTGTTTACGTCTTCAAATGTGGACTATATTTACACGAGTGTCCTTCCGCATTTTGTCTTGTGATTACTTCGATCACTTTCTCATGTTGGATTCCAGCTTCATGTTTTTGGCTCAATTTTTATATTGTTCTGGGTCTTTTGGCCTGAATTTTTCTTTTCTTTTTGCTTGTTATTATGATTTCAAAGTTTATATGAAGGCTAAATAAAACGAGTAGAGGAGAGTCTGGTGTAGGAAATGAGCAGAGAGCGAAGAATAATCCACAGAGGAGGGACAGGTAAAAGAAATTAGCAGAGGAGGGACATGCAAGAGAAATTGACAAAGGAGGGACAGGTAAACAAAATTAGCGACGAGGGACAAGTAAAAGAAATTAGCAGGGAGGGACAGGTAAAAGAAATTAGCGGAGGAGGGACATGTAAGAGAAATTGGCAGAGGAGGGACAGGTAACCAAAATTAGCAGAGGAGGGACAGGTAAATGCAATTAGTAGGGAGGGACAGGTAAGAGGTTAGCAGAGGAGGGACAGGTGAAAGAAATTAGAAGAGGAGGGACAGGTAAAAGTAATTTGCATTAATATAATCATGACTAACTTATGCCGCTACTTCCAGTCATCATTTTGACCCTTTTTATCTTTATACTGGTTTAGATGGGTTGACATGTTAGAATATGCTGTGAAAGCTGAACAGCCACCAGATGAGTGTAGTCCACCAGCAGACCAGTGATGCATGGTGGGTAATTTGATGGTTTACTTTTTTATGTATAGTCTTGTGACCAGTTTAATTTAGCTGTATGCTTTTTTAATTTCAGATGATAGTAGAGGTGTATGATGTAAGAATAGACTGCCTCTTTGTGAGAGCATTGTCTCCTGTCTCCTCCTTCTATTGCACAATACCCTCGAGTCTACTATGCTGCTGAATTCAGCGAGGCAGCTTTTTTTGCACGCAAGTAGTGTTTTGTCTGACTTGAGACACTGTTGTATTGCTAATTATTTCGTCAAATGTTCCTTTAAGAAATAGGTCATATTACTTTGGTACAACGTTCTACACTCGCATTACAGTAATAAATAGTAATTGCCAAGCACCCTCAAACCGCACACTAAGAGAAGTTGTGAAGAAGACCTATCCGAAGTGTAATTAGGTGTTACAATTTCTCAAACGTTCGTTCTTTAGCAAGTGAATGTGGCGTGAGCGTGAAGATGAAAATTACTCAGCTAGTCTTTTGGTTGTTGATTTGTGTGTCAGTTGTAATATTTTCATTATTGTACATTTTTCAGTTGACATGGTCACAAGATTGGCAATCTGTTTCGCTGGGTCGCTGTGGTCATGTCGCATGGATCCTGGTCTTAAAAGATACGAAGATCATATTCTTTGTATTAAAAACATGCTATGTCTTCAAGGTTAAAACCACCTTTGTACTTAAGCTGGGTTCAAAGTGGTTGAATCTGGGGAACCTTATTAAAATTGTCTGTAGTATGACGTCGTGATCCCTGTATGTATTTGAACGCAGTTGCATGAAATGCAAAGTTGTGTGTTGGGTTTGTGATGACTCAGACATGAATTATACTCCGAGTAATACATCAGATTGTAGAGTCAGGCAGCAGGGTATTCTTTTTAGTCACGTTGTTGGATATTCTTTGTTGTCAAGAATCAAAGTATTCTTTGTTGTCAAGAACTAGAATATTCTTTGTTGTCAAGAACTAGAATATTTTTTGTTGTCAAGAGCCAGAATTTTCTTTGAAGTCACGTAGCAGGATATTCTTTCTAGTCAAAAACTAGGATATTTCACCTCAGATTATTGGTTATGTTTAAAACATCGCTGAGAAATAGCAACATTTATTGCCAATGATGAACCCACGAAGTTGTTTAATTTTTTTTCTATCACCAGATGTCAGTATGGATGCTTATTTACTGTATTAACTGGTCCCAAATTTTCTTGGTGTTCTTTCGGATTCATTTTCACTTCTAGATGCAGTTCTTAGGTCACGGAATTTCAACTTTATCAGTTTCTTTTATTATATTATGATCTTTATCGTATTTATCACCTTCAATATCATTATGATCATTGCCATCATTTTTGTTGTTTTCCTCATCTTTACCGCCATCATCCCTTGCCCTCAGCATTGCTATCATCCTCACTGCCCTTATTATCAATGCCTTCATCATCATTGGCATTGTTGAACTTGGCTCATCATTGTTGCCCTCATCATCAATCACTGCCTTCATCATCATTGCCTTCACAATCATTGCCTTCATCATCATTGCCTCCATCATCATTGCCTCCATCATCATTGCCTCCATCATCATTGCCTCCATCATCATTGCCTTCACCATCATTGCCTTCACCATCATTGCCTTCACCATCATTGCCTTCACTATCATTGCCTTCACCATCATTGCCTTCATCTTCACTGCCTTCATCTTCATTGCCCTCATCATCATTGCCTTCATCATCATTGCCTTCATCATCGTTGCCTCCATCATCATTGCCTCCATCATCATTGCCTCCATCATCATTGCCTCCATCATCATTGCCTCCATCATCATTGCCTCCATCATCACTGCCTTCATCTTCACTGCCTTCATCTTCACTGCCTTCATCTTCACTTTCTTCATCTTCATTGCCTTCATCTTCATTGCCTTCATCATCATTACCATCATCTTCATTGCCTTCATCATCATTGCCTTTGTCATCATTACCTTCATCATCGCTTGGCTGGGCTTTTTACCAATTACCTTGATTATCAACTGCCTTTATCAACAACATCTGTCATCATCACTGCCTTCGTTCCGGCTTCCAACATCATCTGCCTTCATCATTACTGCCATTGTCAGCGTCGCTGTTCGTCATCGTGGTCGTTGTCTGTGTGCTCATTTTTCGTAACACCAACTTGTTGTCTTTATGAGGTATCCATGTTAGCGTTAACTGTATGAACTACTTAGCATACCACGGATAGGCATAGCGTGTTACCCCAATCTTTCTGTGTGACCCGGACTGGAATCTATTAATATCTTACGCCACAGATTTACGCCAGCGACTGAGAGCATCTACGTAACTGGATTTCAGGCTCCTTTCGTGCATTCTCTGTGCTTTTAATGATTCTTTTTAATTTTTTAATAGGAGCAAAAATTTATGCCAACCCGCTAGAAAATGCATGATTTTACGCTGGCGTATCTGTGGCGTAACAGCCTTGGACTTCAGTATGGAGTGTAAACGCTATGTGTTTTTTTGTTCAGGACTTAAGAGAATTGGCGACATATTTTACGTTTGGTGATATCTCGGGAGACAGATTTGCTCTCGGATTTTAGGTCGCTGATACCCAGATTTTACACCGTGAAAACGTCTTAGTTTTAACATCCCATCTCTCAATATCCTTCACCCTTCGCCTGCCCTGACAGCACCGTCTCTGTTTTCATTACTTATGTTAGAAACAACAAATGCGATGGACTGTAATTGTAATTTTATGAATGTAACTAGCTTCATTCGTTTATCAGGAAAACCTTTGTATCAGTGTGTACTGCAGGCAGCCCAATTCCAGTTATCAATTCTTTAATTAGGGTAGTATAGTAGTATTAAAATGTTTACTTTCTGTTGCCATTTATTTTTTAATCTTGTAAATTTAATGTAGTCCCATGAAGGATTGATGTGTAACTGACATTTTTGGATAACGATTACAACAAGCTAACTTTTTCATTCGTAAATTAATAAAGAATGCTGTGAATTTATTTACAGAGTATCAGCAAGCTTTTAATTTGAATAGTAATTGTATTTTGTAATAGGAGTTACCGGAAAGCAATAGAGATCGTGTTAACCACTTCCTGTTTTCATCAAAATACACAGACCTGTATTTTCTGTACTAAGACTCGGATCAGTTTCACGTGTCAAATACAGTAAGGAAATTAAATGCATGCCCTCACCATATATATTCTTACCATATCCATTCTTACCATCTCCGTCCTTACAATCCCCACATCATCACTAGAATCAATAGTTTTTGATAACAATCACTCATTAGGCTTTTGTTTACACAATGTTGGGTAGGATGCGGTATGATTTGACACCGGCATGAAAGAGTGCCGGCATGGACTAATCGTTTATTTTCACAGAGGCCCCGTTTACACAATGCCGACATATCATGCCGTTTGGTAAGGCAGTGACTGTTACGTCGCAGGACTGTTTTATTGTGCATGGGACCATGCCGTTGCCATGCTGGCATCGCCCGTTTACGCGGTATCGTTATCATGCTGGTGTGAACCTGTGCCCGTATGGCTATGGAAATGGGGCTCAATTCGGATTAGTACCTCATGCAGTCATAGTACAGACATTGTGTAAACAGGTGGCCTAAAGACAAAAGTTATCATGCTGGTGTCATTTGGTAGCAGCATGCTACCCCCGTTGTAAACGGGGTGGAGAGTCAACTGTCAGAGAAGCTTGGCATGAGTCATTTCGGTCACAACCTTTGTTTGTTTTTTGGATATGATAGTTCATCTTATGGACTTTACGTGGTGCTATCCCATGTGATGCCAGACGGTAGTAAGATAACCATTGGCCATGCTGCCCGTTCTTTGTGTTTGGAATTTGACATCGGCGACAAATAATAATATCAGCTGTGGTGGAAAACGTATCCTAATCGTTTCCATACTTTCAGGTTATTTGTTATCTTTGCTTTACAAATATTCAGCTCCGCGAGAATTAATTTGTCTTTTGATACACTCTTCACCACTGGTAACCATCAACGTCCAAATGATGACCCTTCCTTTGCGTACAGTCCCTGTGATCTCCTAATTCGTAGGTGTAATTCGGCTTGGATTCATGCTTCATCTACGTGTTAGCTACAGCTTAACTCACCGAGTGCATTATGAATCGTGCGACATCCGTTTTTTTTCCCATAACTCGGTCCTTCATGAACGAAACCATAGTCACATGTGGACGGACCTTAAAAGAGACATGTTGCATTTGCAATGATTAACCATTAATTTCAATTCCTCCTTGACACCAATTCCTAGTACTCAATATAGATTTAAAAATCTCTTTGAAATGGTTTAATTTACAATTTCGTGCGAATAAGATGTAATTTACAATAGATCACAGGGGAATAGAGAACATGTTTCTACCTCTGACGGAAATATTTGGAGCCTTGGAGGAAATCAAGTTTTCTCACACTCGGCTGTTGTATCTTATTGGGCCTTTTTTACAAGTCCATTCCGTTGCGCAAAAGACTGTTAATGTGTGATTTTGGCTCATTCTCTACTTCGTTTGAATTAACATTTGCTTGCAAATTATAAATGTTTTTGATATTTGACATTATTGCAAGTACTTTAGCAACGAAAAATGTAGGTTATGAGTCACCATTCTTGTACGTGTCAATGTATTCATCCCTTGCATAGATTGGTTTCTTACTGAAGTTCACTTAGCGTAAACAATGGATTTTAGTTTTACCGAAAACAGATGTTTCCGTTCTTAAAAGAAATTTCATGACAAGTCAATTTGGAAGCTACCTTGTTGATCTTTAAGAATGCTTGCTTTATTCTGTGAAATGCTGCTTAAAGAACGTGCTGCTTTTAACCAACATAAAGCTTGCGATTAATAATGAACTAGTAATCTTTTTGTCTTCGCTGCCAGTGTTCATGCAATAGCCCGGTCAAGGAACGTACAGTTCAATGGCTCTAGATACTGCTGCTTCAAATATTGCCCTATGTTGTAATTTCTTATGGCCCCTTCGGGGCCGAAGAAGATGGGTTGGTTTGTTTTCTGGTCCCCTGGTGTCCCCTTTTTGACAGACGCAATGGCCATATTAAATATATAAATATATGCGCAGCAGCGTCACTTGGAACAAAAAGGTACATGGTTGAAATTAAAATCTGTAGCTATCTTTCTAAAAGATGATGTAGTACGAGAAAGGCTTCTTCAATTTATAAGAGAGTGTGAAGATCCCCTTGCACATGAAGAATCACAAGAGTTGCTGGAATCAACACGTAAGGTATGGCAGGCAAGAAGAAGGAACATTACATGTACAGCACGTTAGGAAAGAAGAAGTCAAGCAATTGTTTTCGAACATGTAAGGGAATGTGTAGTTAAGGATAAGGAGCCAAGAACATTGAAGGGCTTAATGAACGATTTCAACAATCTTGATAACTTTAGCTATCCACAATGTGAAAGAACTTCACATATAAAGATTTTAGAAGATGAACCAGGTTTCCACAACAGATTTCAAAGAAGTGGAAGCAACATTGTTTATGATAGCAAGAGCGCAGGAATGTAAATGGAAGCAGCAATAAATTCATGGGGAATTGACAAGGAACATTTGATGAATAGTGTGGCATGTCATCTACGAGACACGTTCAAAAACAACCCCACGCCAGAATGACCACCACATTTGGACATGCTCACAGAAGAGAAACTGCCTCCAGAAGATTTGAGACGCTTTCTCACATGGTTGTGTAATCCATCCACGAAAGACTTTGCTGATGATTGTGAAGATCCCATTATTACAACCTTGGGTTATGTTTGGTTGGCATATATTACAAAACAAAGATCCTTCTTTTAGGTATCAATTATTCGTTGTTATTTTAGTTACTTACTTGCAGATAATTTGCTACGAAAAAGGAAATCTTTGTTTGCATGTATGTCAGTACTAAGGGTTGATTTGTTATTTTACAGATTCATTTAGCTGGTACAGTTAACGGAGTAACAAGAAACAGGGAGCTTACCATGGTTTTATAAAAATTTGGCCTCGGCATTTCGTATGATGATATGCTTAACCTTTACAAGGCTTGAGCCATTCATGAGGGAGAGGAGATAGGTTTATTAGTAGTTAGATTGCTCTACTTCCTGAGCCACCATGGGCAAATAGGCTTTTATGTGGAAGCGCATGATAGATGAGTCGTCTATGTTCCAATTGTCTTGCACTTCAAAATTAGAAAAGATTCAGCCAAGCCACTCTTTCTAAGATTTCACTGTATCTGCTGCAACATCAGCAGATTCTCCAAAAACTTTGTGTTGTGAAAGATTGTGTCGTTCTTTGAATCTTGTCAACCAACCATTTGAGGCTTTGAATTCAATATAACCTAGCTTTTCGTCGACTTGAGATGCAAATCCCTGAATCATTGGGCCATCTACTAGATTTATTTGATCATTTTTGTTTCTTTACGGCTCCCAGAGGGGCTGGATTGTGACTCGAGATTCCAGTTATGTTTAAATGCTATTGGAAAGCAGATTTCCTAGAGAGACTAGATTTCCTAATCAAGAGTAGTGAGACTGCAAAAAATGAGTTGCAGTTAGAATCAGAAGGGATACCAAGCGAGGAGTCATTGACACAACGAGATGGAAATGGACATTTGTTGCTAAAAATCAACGCACTACCAGGGGCGGACTGGCCCGAGTGGCTAGGTGGCGATCGCCACCCGGGCCCTCAAAAAATATTAATAAGTGGGCGCTTTATGTGGAAAAATATTAAAAGATATTGATTTCACATGTTTGTCTTGATATTTGCTGAAAAGAACCGCAGCATATTCTCTTGAAAATTTGCCAGCTTGGTCAGGCAACTCTTTGAGAAGAGCTTGCTGCATTTTCTAAATCAACAAAGCAAAATCTGAAGATATTTCCACGGACGATACAGTATGAGATGAAACTGTTGCTTTAAAAGATGACAAAATGCACCAAGAAGACAAAGTTTGTGAAATTCCATGCATAAAAGTTTCCTGTAATCGTTGCATACCCTGTACATTTCAAACGTTGTACTTGTATAATTTGCATGCTTCTGCTGTCACCAATCTATATTTAGCCTACAAGTGTGTCATGACATTAAGTTGCACACACGTTTCATGTGAGAGGCTTTTCAGTAAACTGATGATTGTGAAAAATAGACTAGGGTAAACTTTGAGCCAGCCTCACTTGCAGTCTCTCCTGATAATGTCAACCGAAGAAAATAATTTTCCTGTAAACCATGAACAGATAATATACTTGCAAACAGCTCAAAACTTCTCATAAAGTTGCTGCTTGTTTTACCTTCATTAACCGACTCTGGAAGAACCGCAGTTTCTTTAGACGATTTTATTAGTTAATGTTGAGTATATAGATTTCCAAAATGTTACATATTTATCATTTTTATATAAATTTCGTTTTGTTCAATTACTTTTAAGTCAGATTACATAAAATCAGATTGCTGATGTTTACAATCGATTTGAGCAAGACACATGCGTCTTCAGCCAATTATGTTTCCATTGTTCAACTTCTTTTAATTGCATTGGTTAAATGACCACACCTTTTTAGTCATGTGCCAAACCCTACGGGCCCTTCAGACCAGGAAGCCACCCTTGAAAAATAGTGCCAGTCCGTCCCTTCCCACGGCTAAAATTCCACGAAAATAGATCGTGCAATGGATGCTTAAGATCAACATGATCAATTAACAATGCAATGCATCTGCGTAGTATCTGACAGTTAAATACATCATGTGTCCATTCTATCGAGAGTTAAATAATTATAATGTTCCAGTGAAACCACACCACTGTAATAAGCGAGAGCCTGTTATAGCGGGAACTACGTTCAGTTATTTCTTTGTATTTCCAGTCGGGGATTTTTTTGTATCCGTAATAGAGGGGTGTCCATAGGCCGAGAGTTGACTGTACCAACTCCTGCACCGATTATGACAGAACAGTGATGATTGGAAAGTTAATAAGAATAGTCGTTTTCCCGTCGTCCCTTTTATTTTGTCCCAGACCTCTTTTCAAAGAGATATTTCGTTGGAATTGCTTCAACGTGGGCACGGTATGTTCGTTTCATGGACTTGCATACAACATCAATTATAATGTGGAATTATGCTGTATTCTTTAGTCCACATATCAGTTTTCGTTCTTGTCGTGTGAAATAATTGAGATCACATGCTGAGCATCAGACTGAGCAAATTCACAACTTATCGACTTAGTATTGGACAGCTTCATTTAAGTTTGGTTCCCTCGACAGTTTAAAGAATTGTCAGTGCTATTATAGTGTATTGTGCCCTCTTGCATCTTTGGGCGTAGCAGGTACTCCATACAGGAAGGGGCAGTGTTTTTCTGTATGACTTCTGTGGTCTGTCAACAAAGTTATCGCATATTATTTTGGTTAAACATTGGATGAGATTTGTTTGTAAATTGTGGTTCACATTTACTGTTTACTTCATTTGATTTTCGTAGTCGATGTTGGTTTTGTAAGGTTGGAAGTAATTTAGAATGATGGCATTGAATCAACAAAGGAAGGTGTGTCAAAATCCAAAGTATTTAGCAATGTTTCATCTTCAATTTTGCCATAAAGAACGATGGATTCATGATACGGTATTGTCCAGTTATTAAAAAACCATGGATCAACACCAGGATTATTTGAGAGTGCCTCATTCTGCAAGAGAAGGGTTGCAGCATTTTATATGATGCCAAAGATAGCATTGATTTCAGAGAATGCCAGTTTGAGTCATATTTTTGCAATAAATGCCACAAAGATATTTAGCAGCTCTTACTATGTAGGTCCAATACTAAGCCCCCCTAACAAAGGCTGTAAGTTCAGAAGCCCACTCCGCAAAGTCCACTTGAATCCATGTAATCTTTCTGTAGAATCTTACTGCTATGCATTACTATCCTATGTTTTCTTTAATGGTGTCGTAACTTGGTGCTATCATTATCTGCCTGTTATACTTTGCCTATCTTTATAGAACATCCTTGTGTAGCATCCTTCACTGGTATGCTAACTGCAGTAACTGAGGTGCCATTTTACCCTACAGGTACCTTGACATGGTATGGGTTTTGAGTGGAGAGAGGTCCTTTGTGGAATTAATGTGGTTCTTGATGTCACCTAAATGAAGACTACATTAATCACTTAGGTCATCACGCATGTTATGTAGTTAGCATGACTAGTTAATTTGTGAGATTACTGTAACTTCTACACAACTTGACTTCCTGTGCTCATCATGGCAGTCCATTGAGAATGCTGATCAATTAAGTTGCCTTTTTTCATTAGACAGCAGAAGTGGCAAACAAGACAGAACTCTAGCAGCAATATTTTGTGCACTTCCATGTTATTCAACTGGATAACAAAAATTGTTAACAACAGAACTTCCGGAGATGTAATATATATTCTGCAGTTTATTAGCCACATCAGATGTATCTTCAAATACAACTGTTGTATGCTAGAAAGTAAAACCTTGTGACTTGAAAAGTGTTGTGAACAACATTTGATCATTAGTATAACATGTGGCATCTCAAGATGCTTCTTTCACTGCATTTATGGTTCTGCATTCTATGTTCTACAGTACATTATATTGTGTATGCATGTCATAGTAAAAACAAAACCTGTGCAATGTTACAAATGGGTCATACTGACAAATCAGTTATTGAATTCAATCTGGTGTTGATTCTAGACATTTGGGGAATGGCATGTTTTTATTGTCTTCAAAACTGTCTTGCCAATTTTTTTGCCATCGTTTGTGACTGAAATAACTCATGATAGCTGGAGCTGCTTTACTCAGCTTCTTGCCAGCATACCTGTTAGCTTGGCTAAGCTTGCTACACTTTGATTCTTGGAGAGAGGCGTTTGGTTAAGGAGGGGCAAGAGGAGAACCATATAGTGCATAAGAAGATCCAATAGTTACTCCATTTGGATTGCTCTCAAAGGAAACTGCTATTGCTGGACTACTAACATCTGAGTCAGAAAAGGAAACTGTATCTTAGTTTGGAATTTTCTCCTATAAAATTTGCAGCCAATCAAAATACTTTTAATTTTCCAATGTATTAGCTTTTGATTTGGTCATTTTGTTTAGTTTAAGAGGCAAAGTTTCAGATTTTGTCACAAGTTTTCCCACTGTGCTTTCAAGGAAATATAGTGAAAAATATATAGGAATTCAGCTTTTAAAATTGTCTTACATGGACCTTCTTCAAAGCTGGATAGGTTGTTTATTTAATATTCGGCAAAATACTGTGTTGACATTACTGTTCAAACTGTAAAATAAGCCATGATCCTGGTGAATAATACAGTCTTATTAAAAGTCAATTCTTCGTGCAAATTTATTGACATAGCAAATACAAGTATGCCCAAATCCCAACATTCTAAACTTTTTACTCTTGCCACTAGGTATCACCATCCTGGATTTATTGTTTTCAATGTCTGTAATGTTAGTAATGTCCTCCACTGGCTTGCTAACTCATGTGCTATTAATGATCCAGACATGTTCATGTTGTCTGTGGTCTGAGTGGTTGGAGGTCCTTGTTGGAAGTCTTCAGACCAAAGGTTGGCCTCTTTAGTAGGTAAGATTGTCTGCATCTTTCCTCTGCAACTGCAAAATTTGCTACTTTCCCGTTAAGTGGCAGGGAATAAAATACAAAGTACAAAATTCTGTTAGCTAGTTATGTACAATATTTGTTTTTGACTAAAGTGAAGGCCAACTGGCCTTCTTTGGAGTTTTCTTTGTTTGTCTCCAAATTTCAATGCATTGCCAAGTAACTTGTGGGAAGAGAATTTTGCAAGCATCAAAAAATCATTTGGGTTATAGCCAAACAAGGTGCTTTGTTATAGCCAAACTAGGTGCTGTTGTATAAGATTCACAAGCTATGCAGTCAATGAGCCATAAAAATATAACAAAAAGTAGAACTCTCTAAACTGTCTTTTACTCTTTAAACAATAAACTAAAGTTACCAAATTGAAAAATAATCCTCACAACAAAATATAATGTAGTATAATGCTTATTTGCAATGAGAAAAATGATGAAAAGAAGTCAAAGAGTTTTACACTTTGTTCATAGTTTGCTTTGTGTATGGAAATTATTGTAGCAGCCTTGGCAAATATATTTGCCACATTTCTCACAGAAGTATTTCTGATATTTTGCCTGTTTCTAGATGCATTTCACTTAAAGGCACAGAAACAGCACCTTCTTCGTCGATACTGCTTTGAGGCAAAATGTTTTCCAAGAAAAGTGAACCTCATTAGGCACATCAATCTTACATTCGTTGCACTGCAATGGTGGCTTTCCTCTTACTTCAAATGATCTTTCTTTTCCAAATTTTGCTGTACTAGCTGATGCATCAAAGCCTCATGGTAAAGTTTGTGGCTGTTCCTTTCTTTACCTAAATCTAGGTTATTTTCTAAATATTTGCGCATGGACTTTATTGTGCATATTTCAAGCATCCTGAAAAATAGTTTTCTCGACAACTTGTGTGCTTTGCTTCCAATTTTATAGTAACAGATGCTGATCACATTTATCCGCTCTACCCTTAATTTGATTTTAATCAGATATTACATCTGGCTTTTGAACATTTCTAGTGTGTTGTGCAATTGTTTTCTCTGAATCTACATGAAAAGATGATGTCACAAAGACATCTCTCTTGTCTTTCTAGTGAAACACAATTGTATCTCCATTTTTGTGTATATTTATTCACCAGGTTTCTGTTTTGTATTTTTGCATTGTTCTGGAAATTCACCCCAGTTTAGGGCCGGGTTAGACAATCACTTTTTGCCATCACTTTTTTGATATTGGACCAACACGTTGAAAAGTGATCGTGTAACATGCAAAAATTGTCCATTTTCGCTGCAGAATTTAATGCGCTTACGAGGTGTTAATCCTCTATCATTGGAAATTTTACTCTGAACGAAAGCAGAAAAAAATCGAGTTCATCACTTTTTTTCAAAGGCGCCGACAAATTCTGACATCACGTAATGTTTTGCTACGAAGGAAACGACGGCCTAGAGTTTCGAGAAAAGAAGAAAACAACGTAGTGGAAAGTACTGTTGCTAGTTTTTATTAATATGTAAATAGTTTATCACGTCAATCTAATACTGCAAAAAAAACCTTTCAGATCATCTGTCCTGTTCAGATTCAATAGAAATATTTGAATGTTCTCTGGAATATGTTCTTAGACCAATAGAGGGAAAAGGTGTGCCACGTAAGTTGTACTGGTTGCTAACCTGCGGCAATTGAAATGGTTGTGGTGGAGGGTACACAATAGCTGGTTGTTTTATCGATGTGTGTTGACCATACTTCAACTGCACAATCTGACGTTGTATATCCATTTTTGCCATGTCTTTTGCATAGCCTTCTAGGATTTCTGCCAACATTTTCCAAACAATTTCCCCGAATATTTGGCCTGCTGTTCTCTCTCGGTGTCATACTGATGGCCTTGGCCTTTTGAGATCATCTCTTACCGTCTCTATTAGATCATTTATTCGCTTAGCTTCTGGGTTTTCTGACACCTTGGACGAGGGTTTATTTTCCACTTGATATGCATATGGACTGTGGTCATTTTTTACATCTTCAATCTCTTCAGAATCTCTCTTCGCTAAATTTGATTTACTTCTTCTTGGAGCAATGTCATCTGCCAGGAAACTCAGTGATTCGAAAAAATGCCATTGCCACCAAGAGCCAAGGGAAACAAGCCGACGGTGTCTGTTGACAAAGTCCGAGAGATACTTGCTGATCAGGGCAAGTTCCATGGCAGTGGAAATGTCTTGTTTGACAACAGGATTGAGCTGAACTGCTGTACATTTATAAACTATTTGGATACTTTAATAATAAAAACTAGCAACAGTATTTTTCACTACGCTCATTTCTTATAAGAAACCGCGTTTAAAAAGCCAAGTCTCGAAAGTCAGAAAAAGTTAAGAAACTCAAGTACTCAAGCCAAAAAAACCTGATTAAAAATAAACAAAAAACA
>JANTCA010078870.1:0-14762 GCA_024741275.1 Chironex yamaguchii
TAGATAGATAGATAGATAGATAGATAGATAGATAGATAGATAGATAGATAGATAGATAGATAGATAGATAGATGCTAACGTGAATAAGAATAATGAATTGCTGTCCACATCAACGAATGCCATGAGATTGCAAACTATGTATAGCTGTTTTTATCAATGTACGTAGGAAGGTATTATAATTTTACCGCAAACAAATCACGGTGACAAATCACGATAAGGAACAAAGGCAAAAGGAAAAAAACGACATTGAGCGAGTTTACAAGAGATACAACGGTTGGCAAAGAACGGAAAGACAGCATACCACAAGACTTAACCCTACCAACCTATATTTAGTAAATAATGGTTACCAAAACTTTAGAAACACGTTGATATACTAATATTTATATGATAAAGGAAGACCGTGTGGCCTTGTGTGAGAAACGGAAATTGAGATGTGACAGTGAACACCGGACCGTCGAACCCGGATCTCATCCTGCAAATCTGATGCCTTTCCTACTGAGATATGCAATAGGAAAGTTCGAAAGTCTGTTATTCATTCAACTGCAATCTTCCAGTCATGTTCCTGGGTGACTGTTAGTGAATACGCTTACATGCAGCATATGCTTTGTGCCTACCAGACATCTATTCATCGCCGTTTGCATTAATTCCATATAGAAGTCGACAGGGTGGTCTTGTGTTAAGAACAGAAGTAAAGGTATGATTTGTTTCTCTTGCAAGTAGTCTTAAATACTTAAATGTGAGTGTCTATATTGTTTCTTCAAAAAAATGTAATACTATATCTGTTGTTACGAGAAGAAAATTGTCATACTGATCATGTCATCTTATTCATGTAAGGACTAAAGCAGTGAGATAAAATTAAATTTGTGTTCTGACAAATGGATATCGTCCGAAATACGTTTAAGCAGATAGCTTCCAAAATATTCAAAAACGCACTAACGACCACTTTTGGCACTCACCCCTCCGTCTGATAGGCTTCTAGCCAAAGTTCTTTTTTTCCTCTCGCATGCTGCTCTTTTCTCGTAGGCGAAATCTGAGTCAGTACCATTGACAAAATCACTCAACTCCATGTCCTCAACTCCAGCTCCTGCATTCTCCGACTGACTTCTCAGACCTTGCCACTTTCCTACTTGGGCGTCGCAAATGGAGGCTTTTAATTCCATCTCTTCACTTCCACAAGAGTTGCATCCTAAATTCTTCACGATGTACTCATTAGGGCTACTAATTCGTCGATGTTCGCGATAATTAGTAAGATCGTCGTCAAAGTCGGGCGTCTGGGACCTTGAATAACTTGTAGTGCGTTCTTCAAACGAATTTTCGTCCTCCTCGTTCTCGTTTGATATCGAAGGCTGAGATTTAGTTTTACTGCATCCTATCCTCATTCCTTTATAAACGAATTTTGGTCGTTCTGTTTTCGGGGCACTTGTTAGAAGGACTTTCGCCTTCTTAATGACTTCAATCTTTTTAAATTCTTTGGTTCGGGCTTTGTAATCTACGTCCGCAGTTTTATCAACGTGTCTTTGCAATCTTTGATGCAGGAGTCGATATACTGCTGAAGCATTGCAAGCACTTTCAAGAGAAATAAAATAGCATTTATTGTCGTAAATATGCGTCAATAAGGTGAGGAAGGTGTGATAGACCCAAGAAAATTGATTACACAAGATTATTTGACAGAAAAAACGAGATCAGATAAAATTGCAAGAGACGAAACGTAGGAAGGCAGAGTATTATAGAGTAGGGTAAAGGATGAAAAAAAAGAGGTGAGAGGACAAAAGAGGATGAGTGAATGAGGGAAATTGTGAGAGGATAACTGAGTATGAAAAAATACAAGGTACAAGATGGGAAAGAAGAGGAAGGAATGGAGACGAACAGGTATAAAGAAAGAGACGATGAAGGTGTGCGGTCATAAAAGAGAAAATCCTACAAAGTGAACCCGTAAATCCACTAAAAAAATTCTTATCTGTGATCTATTTATAAAACCATACAAATAAACAGCAAGGCTGGCAAGTTATCTGAGTGGCCATGGATGTAAAATCAACAAGGAAGCGAAGAGAGATACCAGTTATCTGTAAAGAAGAAGCAATCTTCATGTGAAGGTAATTACGAACATGATGCCTCGGAGAGAGCCAAGGAGCGTGTAAAGTTTAAAGTCGCTGTACCTACCGTCCTTCACTCAAAGCATTGATGACGTCCCGGATTCGTAAACCAATCCTATCTCTGATGTGCAGTAAGATATTTTCGTTTAAGTTGTCAACTCCGGGAAAAGTACTAGTATACAAGGCAGTGTGCAAATCAGTATGCCATTCTCGAGATGCCAGCCATGGGTGCCGCGCTGCATTCTCCAGTGATATTCTTTTCTCAGGCAATGGCTCCAGCAACCGTCGTAAGAGATCCTTGCAATCTGACACAAGAAAACGTATAAAGACTAACAGTAATTATTGCTGAGCAAAACTCAAAAAACTGTTTACTTAAAGTTGTCACTTTATTGACGTAAGTTCGTCATCTTTTTGCCAAATAATTAACTCAGGCGAAGAATTGACAATGGTGTTATAAAAAGGTGTCATTTTGATTTCAAGAAAACTTTTTACAAGACACTCATAAAAATCTTTCGCTGCAACAATCACTTAAAATCAGGACTGACACAATACATAGATATTAATGCTTCAACGAAACTCAATGTTGCGCTTCTAAATTCTCAAGAAACCAGCCAAAAAGTGAAAAGGGCAGTACACACCGATTACGTGCTCCAGATTCTCTTCAATCTCAAAATCATTTATTCTCAGTAACTTTTACCCATAATCTTTTTGTGATACAAAACTTGAAAATCGCCTTTGAAAATTTGCGACTTTGCGCTAAAATCATACTTGAAAGCTTTTTTCGTCTGACACTCTTCAGAGTATGAAACGTACATGTTTTGTATAAATAGGTTGCCATATACATATACTATCCTTACATACATTTCATACTCTGAAGAGTGTCAGACGAAAAAATCTCTTAAGTATGATTTTAGCGCAATGTCGCAAATTTTCAAGGTGGTTTTACCCATAACCGAAAATGAGACAATCTACTTGAATGTGCATGGATAATTTTCATATCCAGTGTTTATTAACACAGTAGAGTCGGTCCACTAAGAGTAACTGATGAAATACATATACAGTGATGTTCTTATAAAATAATTTAAATACGTGTCTCCAGAACTTTCTATAAAAAGCCAAAACTGGGAAAAGTCAATCACAAATAGTTTCACTGACCAGCTTTAATCTGACTAATCGAACAGTAGTAGACCATTATCATAGATTTAGTTAATTACTACATTTTAGATAACTCCAACAGAAAAAGGTGAAACTGGAAAATAGGTTAGCACAGGTGTAATCGTAGCCAACTATTGATTTGATCATGTCTGTGACCCACTGCTTAAGTACATACGTTACACACAACGGGTTCATGGATTAACTATTGCGATGACTAACCATACGATACTCTGTAAATCATTGCCTCGTTTCACGTAGAATGTCAGTTAAAAATATAATATTTAGTATCACGAATCATCATTCAGCATTAACCACTTCGACTTCAAATCCTCCACATGCAGACTCAATAACATAAACTGATCGCAGTTTTGCTCCATATTTATTACCTTCACTTAAATTTTCAGGTATTGGATTCATCTGTTTCAACATCATTTTTTCATATACATCCATAATGTTAAATGGCTCTTGCATATACGGCAGGGTTCCTGTCAGCATCGCGTACATATTGACACCACTATTAAGAGAAACAAATGAGGGGTTTATCAAGAGCTATTCTCAAAGACCCGTCTTCTATTTGTATAAAACAAAAATCGACTTAAGTTTAAAAGCCTCAAGATAAGTTGGACCAGTAGCGGACACTTGGGAGGCGGTGCCCCCAACCCCCAATAATTTCAGATTAAAAGTTTACAACCCAGTGTGTGGAGAGCCAAAATAACCTCATATGTCATCGTTTTGTACAAATATTTTGTATTTTTTGATGCAAATAAAGTAATATTTAGGCCTTAAAAGTAATGCATTAGAGTATCTAAGAACATTTAACATTACCAGGACAAATACTAACTACAGCAAAGCAAGAGGTTTCGCAATATCTTTGTTCACTGAGGGAAGCATGTAGCCGCTAGGTCCGGACGAATTCCACGAATTCCGAGCGTAGGGTACATCTCGACTCATTGCACTCAAAAAATATATTTGCCTCCCCCCACCTCCCCTAATAATCAGTGAAGTATCCGTCACTAGTTTCGATGTATGCAGTCTTTGTATTATCCGAGATATAAAGTAACAGTAGTGCATATAATAATATACCATCAATTGGTACCACTATTTGACCTGCAGTATAAACTGGAGTCAGAGAAATAACGGTCTGGTTTCAAAGTCCGTTATCTTGCCAACTGACATAATCACAAAAAGATTTCACTACGAATCTTACATTCGAAAAAGAGAAACAGAGAGACAAACAAACAGGGAGGCAAACAGACAAACAGAACAAAGGAGACAACATTGTAATGCCATAATCACAACATAACACTACTGTTTTTCAACCAACTGCGTGGTATGGGCAATATGAGCAAGGAAAATACCTATCGGCATACCATTACTAAAATGGTAGACTTGAGAACATATTTGTTAAGTAAAACTCATTTCTCCTTTGACCGATTGTTCTTTAAAGCAAATCGACATAGCATCCACCTGAGTCCCTTTAGCGAAAAAGAGGAGGCTGTTATTTCACAAATAGTTTAAACATACATATGTTATCTGATAGCAATGAGATTTGCTACAACGCAATAGGAATTTCATCCCCTCCACCTAAATACTTTGCCACAAGCAAACGACATCAAAACAAGGATCAAATTACAGTCTTTACTTAAGAATATACAAGCGTACGAATTGTCTTAGGTAGACGACAAAGATTACTGTCGTTATGATGTAAGAAATTACGTCATGTTTGTGTTCTACAATACGTAAATCAGGTTATCAATTCATCTGTCTACGGGACCCATCAGACAAAAAGAAGGATACTCAAAACCCTTAACAGATAAATCAATAGGATAAATCAACTTTCAGTTTCTTCAACTCTCAACACAAATCCTCATGCACGACAAAGTATCGACCATTAGGAGTTAGGAATGTAATAGATCGTTGGGAACAAAATCACCGTTTAAAATTCTTATTTATTATTTTCAGTTGTTGTTTTTCTTCTTGTTGTTTTTCCTCTTCTTCGTACGTCTTTTCGTGTGTTCAGCGGAGTCGAGTGTGTGTGTCTGCGACGATGCGCGTGTGGCTGTGTGTGCGTCTATTTTGCCAATCTATCTTCATATCACGAGCAAAATACTTTTTGTAGTAACCGGAACGCAGACGTTTGTCTGATAGCCTCAGTATTCTAAATGTCAAATGCCAACCCTACTTTTTGTGTCAACCGCAGCAACAACGAGTATTCCACACGTGTACTGTTATATGTTGTCACCTTAAACATCCCACTGTCTTGTTGCGTCTCTTTTAGTTCCCAACCTACCCAAACTCTACAGATTGACGGAGGTCAGTGTCCATCAATTGTTGTTTGTGTGTCAGCCACATTGTATGTCTTATGCGGGATGTTGGTATTTATTTATTGAAAGCGATTTGTCAGAATTCCAAGGAAATTTGATTTGATGTATTGTTGTTTTGTTATTAATCTGCTGATGTTAAGGCCAAAGATATAAATAAGAGAACAAACAAACGGATGTTCTTACATACGGTGTATTATATACTTGCAATAATTGACGCCGGTGTCTCTTAACACATTCTGAGCAAGCAACAGTCAATTTAGTTGCGACGAAAAATAACCCGTCGCAAATTAAAAGCCTAAGTACAATTAAAATCTATTATTGCGGTACAAACCGGCTAAATTCAACTTAAAAGTACTTTTAAGATTCCTCGATGCTCGCTTCCGCTCATGCAAAAGGGTCGATATGTCAGAAAATGGCTAAAGAAAGCAATCGTCTTACGTGACAAGTCGCGTAGATGATGACGTGCATGATTCGGGTCACTTCGCAAGGTTTGTAGAACAATTGCAATAAAGAGTAATCAAAAATACCCTTTGTATGCCCATACAACGTCCATTTGAGAGGACTTGTTTTATCGCCCGTCTCTTCGCATACAAATTGGATGTTCATTTGTGGCTAATATTTAGACTAACCACATATACAACATCGTATTCAGATTTAAAAGAATTGAGATCCTAAAACCAACTTAGATGAAAGCTTACATGCTCCAGACGTCAACTTGGGGTCCATACTTCTTTTGTGCCAAAAGTTCAGGAGCGGCATAAGCTGGAGAACCGCAGTGAGTAGTGAGAAGTTGGGCATGAACACCGTTTTTCTTGAAACTTTCTATTGCTCCTTGAGGAAGCATGTTACTCAGTCCGAAATCTGTCCATAGAAAAAAAGAACATTTCAAAACACAAAAACATTAAGAAGTACTGCAGTCAATGAAGGCAGTAATTAATCTTTTGACAACTTATCGCATGGGCCAATAGCGACTTGACTCTTGACAAGGGGTATAAAAACAGCAAGGATGCAATGCGACGCCAGCCATGAGCATATAAAACATCATGAGATTCCAGACCAAGGAGGAGCTTCCTTGTCACTACACTATATAATATTTGTATCTGTCTTTTAGCAAAAATCCTACAAATGCAAAAATGTTAACGTCTCATCTTCAAACGTCAGATATACGTCATGTGTTGAAATGGATACCAGGGCTTGGAAATAATGAACTGACGTTGACTGACTATGAAGCAAATATGCCATTCTCAAATGGGCAAAATCTACCGAGTAACTAACAAATTCATACATCGATTTTTACCTTGATTTCGACAACAGAATGATGAGTAGGTCGTCCTGAAAACGTACAGACCGATGTTAATAAGCTTAGCATTGTAACCAGATTGTGATAATAAGTAACTATAGCCTCTATTGTTGATCACATCAGCAGACCAATGTGGAAGTCGGCAACTGGTATCTGCTTATTGTAATGCCAAAGCAGGGAATGGAAAGGTGAATCAGTGACAGCTTTTTCATTTTTCAACAAAATACACAGGAAATACTTTCTTTTCACCATCACAAAATAATCAATGAAGGAGCTAATTTCAAAGGGAAATGGAAACAAGTAATACTTGGCAACAGACATACCGATTATTTTTAGATTTCCATCGTCATCAAGAAGAAAATTTTCTATTTTTAAATCCCTACAGAAACAAACAATAATACAAAAATACATTTAATATAACTTGATACAAAATAAAGTTATAATTTGGCATGACACAGTAGTAATGTACAAACGTTACAATGGCAAGAGAATCAACAGAATCGAGCATATCAATCGATCCATGCATATATCTATCTAATTATCTACAAACCGAAACTTAACATCGGTAAGAGGGGATACACAAAATTTTATTTGCTTTTCAGTTTAAGCTTTCGTTAAACAGTGTTATATCTGGAACGGACCAAAGCTTGAGCCCAATGGAAAGGACTTCGTGTCGTGTGACATTAAAGATACAGACTTTGTCATGACAAAAGGAAAATGTATACAGATTTGTAAAGATTTGTAAAGATTTGTAAAGATTTGTAAAGATTTATAAAGATTTGTAAAGATTTGTAAAGAACAACATTCAATGTCACACAAAGTGCAATATACACAAGAAAAGCAAGAGCACGACTCTGAGCAATGGAAGCAGACTTTTTGCAGATCAAGTATAAATTAATACATGTAAGTTCATACCAGAAATCGTCAATAGAGTGAAAATTTGATCAATTTTGTGTTTCTTTCCCAAGGACTTTTGTACTAATTCGTGTAATGGACTCGTTGTAATGTCGAGTGAATAATGGCATACTGGCATACTTGTGTTATATGTGAGTGAGGTATACAGTTCGTAGATGCTGACTTGTATAACAGACACGACGTTGTTTGGAGCATACGTCATGAAGGATACGAAATTCTTAATTTAGTATCCAACATGTGTACACGAAAGGATTTTAAAACTTCGGGCTGCTATACGTTCTTGGACAAAAACTACCTGGGTAGATTAAAAAAGTACGGAGATTCAACTGATATTTCATCATAAATTATGATGAGCTTTAAATTCATTCCTGTATCACTTAGCTATTAATCTCCCAAATTTAAGTTATAAGTATACAACATCACTAAGAACTTGAGCACTGCCAAAGTTGCTCTTAAATTTCTATCTTTGTTTCTAAAATTTATACACACAGACATACACTTTGTGCAGCACTTCTACGTCCACTACTTACTTTGTTTCTCGCGTTCTCACAAGAGTTTAAATGGGTGCCATGACTAAATCCAATAAGTGTTGAATTTATCACATGGGATTACTTATCACAAAAATTAACACAAAGACATTTAGTGATGGCGACAGTACGGATGATGGTGACATTACAAATTATTAATGGAACATGAAATTGCATTTCAATTTGAGAAGAAAAAGTCGGATACCAGTTTCAAACAAAAGTTCTCATTTTCAAGACAAAAAGAATAATCCTATTAAACCAATGTCATTTACATCTGAAAACAGTATGATCAGTCGTTTTGGCAACAACATCGTCATAATGTGGTCCAATGGTTTCATAAAATTGGCCTATTAGTACCTTAAGCAACACTAAGTAGGCACCAATAACTTCACAGTAACTGCAAAAGTAGGAGAATAATTCTAGAAAGATTTCATTCAATTTGTCATCTTTTGGCCACCTCTGTCCTACTCAAGATTGGCCTGCCGAGAAATGCAATTCTCCAAACGACGCCTTCCTTTACGACGACAAGGGAGTTTCCTTTCTGTTGTCTGTGAATTCAAAAGTTGTAAGCGCCAACTGATCCGTGCTGGTCTCTCCTTGGTAAGGCTTTTTCAAGACCATTCATCATTTCAATAACTGAATCCTCTACGCCATATTTAACATTATGTCTGTTTTGCAAATCATCTCTGATTTGTATCTTAATCAAATATACTGTTTTGTGGGGATAGAGTTCTGACATTTGGACTGATAGCCCTTGGAAGAATGCCAGAGTGACAAAAGACTGACAATAAAAAGAGTAAACAAACCCACATGGCATTTTCCAAGATCCTGTAGTAGCAAAGTGAAGTGTATTGAAGAATAATTCACCAGGAATTTAATAGAACATAGAAGAGCTGTAGACATCAAAAGCCATGAGAAAGCTGACCACTGCTGGAAGAATGACCACACATTCAAATAGCAATACAAGAAAATTATACACAAGGACACCATCACAACAACCAAAAAAATTAAAGACTGATCCACTCTCTACAACACGACAGTAACAAATCTTAAACCCTTCCAGTATTATGTCCGCCAGCATTAGGAAAAGGAACGAAAGAAGCGAAATGTTTTGGTGCCACCTTCAAGGCCACCTTGACCCATGTAACCACTGAGGTCTGCACACTGAGCTATAAAGTTCAACAACCTAGTAGATTGACGAGGGAAGAAGGATCTATCCATTTAAAATTCTGTTCTACGACGGAATCTTATATATGTATGAACGGTAAAGTGCAAGACAATGGTATCAGTTACCAAAAGAACTGTAATAAGCCTCCGAGCCCCCGAGTTTATAAAATTTTGAATCTTTAGTGCGAATCAGTATTTTAGTGGTTTATTAACGATGCTGTTGCTGTAAGTAAAGAATGTAATGTCTGCAGTGACGCAAGTAATTCCCCTGCAAGTAGATGACAACTTGTAATTGACGTCATTATTCCCGAGGTATTGGTACTAGTGCAAATATTGCCTGTACGCAGGAGGTATTTCTACTAATGCAAAATTGCCCATCTACTTGTACCGGTAAAATATTTTATCTACCAATCAAGACTCTTCACACATTCATGGGTGTGTTTGGGGGCATTGAACGAAGGGTGTTTGTATATCAAAATCAGAGAGAAAAAGCAAGAAAGGGTTTGCTGCACAGCAAACAAAAGTATTGTCTTCTCGTGAGTTGTTTACCATGGAACTTTGCTTTATAGTGGTAGTTTATTCATCTCTCTATTATGGAACCATGAATATCTCAAAACACGAAAATAGCAAAATTACTCTACGTACATCGTAAAAACTGACTTTGCTTTCCCAAATGGGGCGGGCTTATTGCAAAAATACTCAATTTGAATGGCCTATTAAAGAGGGAGCTTACAACGGACGAGGGGGCCAAGCAGAGCTTTTATGGCAACTGAAAGCTTAAATCGTTTCATGAAAACCACCAGGCTTTCATGGGAAAGGCGTAGGATCACATGCACACGCCCTGGCTCACGACTGCAGCTTCCCAAGTGTGTAGAATATTGCACGCCTTGATTTATTTGACATGGAAGTTGTCGCTATCAGATACCAACACACACGTCAAAGTTTCATTTTTTTCACCTAACTGAAATAACTAAAATTGTGGTGAAGACATCGCTTCCCTTGTTTATATTTTCAAATTTGTGAAAACAAGGATTTATTAAAATTCTTATGTTCATACCTTTTTTGTGTGTCTGCAAAGATTAACATAAAATGCTGAGATTTTAAGTTCAGCATTGAGTGTAGCTAATTTCTACAAAATTGCTGACTGTATTTAAATTGGATTTCAAGTTTGTATGAAGATTCACTCTGATCACCCTAACTTTTCTTGGAACGAAATGCCTATGTGCCACCACACACCTGGTTAACTTCTGGAGTGCAATAGTTGCACACCCACAATAATGATCCTTCGAAAGCCACTATAACATTTATAATTTATAATCAGATTTGACTTACCTATGTACAATGCCTGTACAATGTAGAGACCAAATGGCCGACACTAACTGGCGAACAAATTTTTTTGTTAATTTCTCATCAAGGCATTTTCTTTCGCAGATAAAGTCGAGAAAATCTCCACCTTGGCAAAGTTCTGTTACGATATAGTAGAACTTATCCGTTTCCATAACCTCAAGTAATTGAATGATATTTGGATGACAGACCAGTTGCAAAATTTTTGCTTCACGCCGAAGGTTTCTACTGACATATCGATCCTCTCTGGCCCTCCGTTTATCAATAACCTTTATTGCAACCTAAAAACGAATCGAAAAATCAAACAGTATTTTGACGCTACTGTTTATAAATCAAATGAATGTTACTGAAAATAGAATGTTACTTTCACAAAGTTACTTTCACACAACATTGAAATGAAAATACCATCATATATGGAAGAAATAAGAGGACTGAATATTCAAATAATCGATAAAAACGTTCACTTATACCTTAAGTCACTTCATGGATATCATTTATTTGTACTGTAACTGGCAATAAATACTGTGCCAGCTAAAGCCTTTGTGTATAGAGGGAAACGGAGTAGGCGGTAGTCGAGAAGTGGATAATGACACAAAGTCATTCCCACAACAATTCGTCCGCAACATATACTTGTTCAGAGGGGCAACTTACAAATAAATGATATCCGTGGAGTGGCTTAAGATATAAGTGATTATCGATTATTTGAATTCCGTGAAGTGGCTTAAGATATAAGTGATTATCGATTATTTGAATTCCGTGAAGTGGCTTAAGATATAAGTGATTATCGATTATTTGAATATTGAAATGTAAGTTGCCCCTGTGAACAAGTACAGATTGCAAAAGAATTGTTGTGGGAATGACTTTGTGTTATCATACACTTCTCGATTACTGCACAATGCTCATCTACAAGCAAAGTTGTAAGTTTTGCAACCTGTACTTGTTGGAAGTACCTTTAAGTCTCAATGCCTGGACAAAATAGCGCGTGATCGACAAGGGTAGAATATTCCAGAAAACATGATTATAGCTCTAAATTAGTTCCAGGTGATCGAGGAAATCTGTCTCTTTTTGCGTCATACACCAGCTACGGTTTACCAGTTTTACGATAGATATTACTGCTGGAATTTTCATGACATGAATTATATTCAATTCTCTCTCTGTCACGAAAACCAAAATGTGATGTTTACAAATTCAAATACCAAGGGCTTGGATTCCAACTGGCCTTGTCTGGCGCAGCCAGCTGCCGCCTCATCCAGGGGGCAACGGCTACAAATCAAAGCCAGCCAGAGTATTTCAAGAGTATTATTGATCTCGAAAATATCGAGTAGTCAAGAGAAGTCAGAAGCAACAGGGAAGCGTGTCTGTTTTTTTTGTGCTGCCATATTTATGGCAGGGGTGGATAAAAATGTTCTATCCCCTTTTCAACTTTATAATCAGCAAGCACCAGCGTTGCTAAAACAGGTTACAGGAATGAGCAAATTCCACTTCGCAAAAGTTGCCGTAGCTAGGAGGTTTACGGGAAAATGAATTTACAATTTTTTAAAGTGCGGTTTCTGGTCAAATCAAGGTTGTACCTCCTAGACTAGATCCAATTCCATTTTTCTTTCTGTGCTTGGTACTAGAGGCAGTCCTTTGGAATACTACCCTCTTTGCTTCGTAAACGACTTTCGACAAGTTAATGTCTCCTTTCATTTCTTTCCCTTCTTTATCTGCTCTCTTTCTTGAGCTCTATACAGCCCCTCTCGAATTTTCTTTCCTCAAATATCTCGTAGCCTGCCTCTCATAAATCTTGAATCCTTCTTAACGTTGATTTTGTTTGTTATCTTATAATGCTTTTTCCCCATTGTTCACTCTAACTTAATTGTTACTGCCATCAAAGAATTCGTTATGTTTGCGTGATAACAAACCTGCCTGCCTCTCAAGGAAATTGCAAACATGGCCGATTTACAAAATAGCAAAATCAAATTTAATAATCAACTGCAATGGCTGTTGTCAAGTACTGCCTTCCCACTTATTAAACTACTAAGCAAATAAAGTTTGTTTTCTGCAAATAATTCATTATCTCAAAGCGTACAAAATGACTCCTCGTTGTTTTGATAGCAAAATAAAGTAGCTCAATAAGCAGTACTCTCTACGTGATGTCTGTCGATTAACAAATATGCTTACATGCATTCCATCGTTTGTAGCTACGCAGTATCTATTTATCTTGAACAATCTTTTTGTGGTACAAAACTTGAAAATAGCCATGAAAATTTGCGACATTGCTTTTAAGTATGTTTTTAGCGCAATGTCAAATTTTCAAGGCGATTATCTATTTAATCTCTTTTTGTGCTAGAACGATGGCCTCGCACAAAGAACGATGATAAAATTATGATTAGTGTACTGCGATTGCAACCTGAGAGGCCTTCCTTTAATCAGCCCAAAAACTCGAACACTGGAAAGTCTACTAGTCAGTAAACTTTGATAGCTCGCTCAAGTTAATGAGTTTCGTGTGTCTACGATAACACTTTTTATATGATTAAAGTATTCTGCAAGAAAAACAAACACACATATATAACTCAGCCAAAATATTATAAGCAAACATTGCATTTGATCATTTGTCAGTATTAAAGACACTGGCAACAAAATGCGGACATATTCATTCCTGACCATGAGACACACAATAGACTTTATATAAAAAAACAATACATTGTAAACAGAGTTTTTATTAAACAATAACCATTCACTGAAAGTGACAAATTTATCATTCGATTGTATGTATTAGTCATATGAGAATTAGCAGCCTGAAGTAATTTAGTTTTGACCAAAGATCATAAACATACAAAAGTGAACCAAGATATGATCCTCGTAGCACGTCACACATGTTGTTCAATGTGGAGGAACTTTCACTAGCAATTTGCACAACTAAAATATTAAGCCTCTTATATCACGTTTTTCCCAGTTTTGAATACAATATGGTTTAAGATACAAAGGGTTTTTATCAACTATGCAAAGACTACGCAACGATGGTACGCTTTTTACAGGGACGTAGAATACAACGCAGTGATCATGTGGTACAGGTAGAAGACCAACCATGACCCATATTGATATTACACCTGTTCAATCCCTTGAAAATTGGTGTTTCAAAAAGGACGAGAGGTTCTTCATAACAGCTACGATTGGAGTTTGACACTTGTCTAAAAGTAGGTTTTGTATTGCAAATGACATATTGTTTGGAATTCAGCTAAAGCAACGAGAGTCAATGAAGGCATTTTATAAAGACTATAGCCACTCAAATTCTGATCAAGAAACAGGAACAAATGAAGCTGTCCTTGCCATACTTTGAAACGAAGGACACGACAAGTTTGATTAGGAAGGTACCAGAAGTAGATGACAAAATCCGAGTTTGACGATGTCAACCTGAATGTTAAATTTCTCCCACGCTTTTGAGGCGACGTTGGTAACGTAGACGGTGTGTATCCATAACATCAATGTTCCTTACAAAACACATACGCATCGTTAAATGACAACTGTACATAATAGTTCGGCAACAAACCCAGATGATGCTATTCAGTAATGAATGGCTTATCAATGCATCAAAATGCAAAATTGACAGAACAGTGTCCGGTTTTAACATTTTTAGAGAACTACTTTCAGATTCTAACTTATGTTGTGAATTGATCAACAACGAAGACAATCACGTATGTTTTCACACTAGAATGACTACTAGTAACTCATTGTTACTTCTCATGTGGCAACCTTATTCCTACTAACATAAACAGTGCTTATATACCATGTGGAGGTATCAAAATTATGCCAAAAATCTATCTTACATGATGTCAATAAATGTCCGTATCTCATCAGTAACCAATTGGGTAATATTACACTCACATCAATTACGTAAAAAACTTCACACCATATACGTCATCGTGATTAATGTATTGCAATGAATTCACGTCAC
>JANTCA010078881.1:0-11735 GCA_024741275.1 Chironex yamaguchii
TGCACCGACGAGATGTCTGCAAACAAGCAATAGCTGCTACAGGCCTGCCTAAAATAGATTTAAACCGACGAGAATGGCAAAAATTCTGGTACGGCGGCGGCCGTACCTGCCGTACCCCGTGCGTCGTTGCTGTGTTGGCAGTCATTTTCGCTTTGCAAGCGCGAGATGGCTGTTCTCTAGGAGGAATTGATATTTGACGTACAGTGGCTGGAACATGTTTGATCCTGTCACTCAATCTTTGAGAAGTGCGACCTACATAACAAGCTTCACATCGGCACAAAAAATTCACGTACTACTAGGCTTTTTGGTAGGTATACAGTCCTTGTGAATGGATGGCAAGATCTTCCTAGTCGTGAAAACAATTCTTGGATTTTACAGCAGAGAAACACTTAACTACAGCTTTTTTAATCTGTGTTTCTTTGCGGATAGAAACGTTGCCCAGCCAAGGAAGTTTTAAGTATACAGGACATTAAAAAGCCCCGACTCTCTGGAGGATGACATTTGAGGTTGAGCTATTGTGTTAGAAATCCACAACATTTGTACTTAAACATTGGGTTTATAAGTCGGCTTGGTATAAATCTGCTTGTTGGCATAAATTGACAAAAGCGATTTCAATGACCAGTTTTATTAAACGAAGTTACACGTGATCAACCGCAAGTTACACATGATATTCTGTTTCAGAAGCACCTCAAGCATTGCAGTTTGAGCAATATTGCTGCACACAAGAAAATATTATATTGCAATACCCTAGGTTTCGACGATCCAACATATCCACTCTTGCACCTTACTTTACCTCCAATCATAGGAATAAATCCTCTTAATTCCCTGGCTCCAATAAACGTCGGAAAGAGGAGGCTTGTCATGAAATCGAGGTAATTTAATGGCAGCTTCCAAAATTCGAGCTAGAAATCTACGTTACAATTGGTGTTTAGCGCTTTGTTTCTAAACTGACTAGGTCTGCTTGATCAAACCCGTTTTAGCTTTAGTTATTTGAGAGGAAAGTACATTAAACTGCATAAGATCATGTATATTTTCATAAAATGTGAAGAAGGGAATAGCAGAGCTGTGAAACTGTGACCAAACCTAATTGTATGGCCTCAAGGTCTTTCTTTAAAAACAGAACAGTTGGAAATAACATTACTACGAGTAATGATTTCAGGATTTCGAAAACCCAAACGGAGTGGGAATATACGCAAAAAAGTAGTGACAGAAGTTGATGATGATGGCAATGGAAGTCACGCAGATAGGTCGAATTTTGGAAACGAGATTGAAAACTCGGCAAGTTTGCAGGAAGTACAAAAAGTACGTGTGAAGGACAAGTCAAAAAAGTCGGGAAAACCAAAAGGCCTTCTAAGCTTTGGAGAAGAAATTGATACTGGAGATGAGTTTCAGGTCAAGAAATCAAAGGAAAGTAAGATGCTTGCTAGAAGACTCGAAAGCGAAAAGAAAATGAAGAAGAAGAGACAGGAAGTAAGCAACGAGACTGTGCCTTTGGTTGCGGACAAAGCTGAGACTTACCAGAATGAGAAAATTCAGCCAGACAGTGATCGTACCCTTTTATTAGTTGATGACAGGTATAGCAGGGATGCAACCAAGTTACCAGTCAATGCAGAAAACCTGGATAGTGACTCTAGCAACGCTTGTTTACCTCAGATCAAAGCAGGGCTAAGTTCAGGCCTTATTCCAGATGCTGCAACAATTTTTGCAGTAAAAAAGCGACGAGAGCAGGCAAGACAGCTAGGTGGAGCAGATTTTATTCCAGTTGTCACGAAAGAGACGACAAAATATGAGGGAAGGTTTACCAATTCACATTCACGTCTCATCAGAGAGGAGGATGACGATGATAGTGATGAAGATCGGATGGAATTCAAGGGTAATTCAACTAAGTCATTTCCAGCACTTGAAAGAAGAAGCCAAGTCGCTCAGGCACTTGAAGAAGCACAAGATGATGAAGTAAATGATCATGATGAAGAGGATGAACT
The DNA here is from genome assembly GCA_024741275.1 of Chironex yamaguchii. Classification (NCBI taxonomy): domain Eukaryota; kingdom Metazoa; phylum Cnidaria; class Cubozoa; order Chirodropida; family Chirodropidae; genus Chironex; species Chironex yamaguchii. Next base: position 1,983 of record JANTCA010078881.1, read on the forward strand.
TGCTCTTTGGGAAAAAGAGCAGATTAAGAAGGGCACTGGCATTCCTGCAGGTCAGGCAGAAGCCTCATATGGCCCTCAGATCCCTCCAGATTATGCTGTACCATCCCAGATTGAGGTACCTATTGTTACACCAGATCAGTACTTTGGTAGTCTTCCAAGACCACCTCTACCACCTGGAATTCCAGTGAGTATTGCCAACTTGCCAATGGTTCCTCAAGGACTTGCACTACCACAGTCTATTCTTGGAGCCCATGATACACAAATTGTGAGTGTAGAAATGGTGTCTCAGAGGCTCAGTGAACGATTATCATCATTGCTTCAACTCCACCGAGCACATAATCTGGAGAAAGAAAAGCTTGAAAATGATATTCAGTCATCAAAGAGTAATATAATATCCCTGGAACAGAATTCATCTGAAGTTTCAGAGAAGTTTTCTTTCTTTCAAGATCTTAGTGGATATATAAGGGACTTTGTGGATTGTTTAAATGAAAAGGTATGGTACAATATTTACAGTATGGCTTTAGTAGATCTTACCAAATATGCCGAGTTTAATATATCAATATATGAAACTGTAGCTAAATCATGGTTTACTAGGATTTTTTTATGGAATGAGTCTAGATGTAGGAATATTTCAAAAGAACTGCTGGTGGACACAATCCCTGTACTTTTTTATAACCAGGTGGATGCACCCCCAAGAAATCATCATAATCATCAGACACCAAAACATTGGTGACTATTCCAAAAGTAACAAAAAAGAATCCGACCCATTATTTTTGTATCCGTATAAGTATTTTTTTATATGCCAACTTTTGAATATATGTAAAAAATCATGCGTCTCCTTACAAAGCACACCATCATGTATGCTTGGCTCCACCTCTACCTGAAGGAATTAACGTAGGTTTTTTATCACTTTCTTTACTCTTCCTGGGTTGCCAGACCATACCATTGTTTATCAGACCATACCATTGTTTATCAGACCATACCATTGTTTATCAGTCCATATCATTGTTTACAAGACCATATCATTGTTTATCAGACCATACCATTGTTTATCAGACCATACCATTGTTTATCAGACCATACCATTGTTTATCAGACCATACCATTGTGTATCAGACCATACCATTGTTTATCAGACCATACCATTGTTTACAAGACCATATCATTGGTTGCCAGACCATACCATTGGTTCCATGACCATACCATTGGTTCCAAGACCAAATTTCAATTTCACTCTGAAATGTTTTTTTATTATGTATATTTCAGATAATCAAAATAAATGAATGTGAAAAACTTATCCATCTGCTGTGGAGAGTAAGAGCTGAGAAAATGTTGCAAAGGAGGATAGATGACACTAAAGATCAAGATGCAGAAATCTTAGGGAAATCACCCAAATATGGTAAGCCTATTTTAATGCATGTTGTAGGATGCTGCTGCTGCTGCTTGAAGATAGTCATTTGCTTTGGAATATGAAATGTGTACATTCTCTGTGTAGGAGTGAGAAGGATGACCTTATATGACAAATAGAACATGTGTGTGTGAATGTTGATCGGAAGAGTGGAATCAGGTTCCCTAAATGATAAAGCCGCTTTTCTCCTAACATGTGCAAGTCAGGGTTTAGAATTTGTGGTCCAAAATTATTCAAATTACTGATATGTACATTCGTATAGCTGAAATTCATGTCCAAGAGGATAAGGAAGTGTGTATGGTATTTAACCTACAAAATCTGCATTCTTAATTTTTTGTTATTTTGGGGGGAGAAAGGGGGGCTCTGGACTTTTGTACATCATGGATTCAGAAATGAATTGAGATATTATGTAAAGGGCAGTATGGGCCAAAGACTTTCTTATTAGTACATTTTGATACAATATTAAAATAACCAGATTACTTCCACACATTAGAGAAATTAAGCAGTTGCTGTAAATTGAATCCTGCTCCAGAAAATGAAAAGGATCGCTTTGTTTTAACAATAGGGGTATTGCCTCATTGTGCTAACAAAACCTCGTAATAGTTTACCAAGTTAGAGGTACTACCTAGGCCTCTAAAAACCATGTATCATCAGGGAGAAAAATGAAATTTACAGCAGGATAAAAGCATGCACTTAACCTTCATGTGAAAGTCTATTTATTGAATTGTTTTGGGGTGAGCATCATCATCAACCAGAAATTACCCGTGTTCATACATTCACTTGTTATGGGCATATGATAACAATGCCCAAAAACTCGTCAACAGTAGCATTCTTATTAAATATTTTTACCGGCTTTATGGTAACTTATCACTCTTTCAATACATATACTTTTGTCCATCTCATTAAGAATTTTAAACATTCCTCTCCTTGATGCTTTCAGCGTCATCTCTGGATGATTTCAATCAGAATAAAAGTGAATTTCAAGAAAACTCAAGAAAACGGCGAATTGCTGAAAGGGAGGGACGAAGGAATCGAAGAAGAAGACAACGAGAGAAAACTTTGTCCAGTGAAGAGGTCTCAAAATATAATGAAGGTTTATCAAGTGATGATGAAGAACTTGATGCTGATGTCATACGTTTTAATGAAGACAAAGGTAGTAACCTTGTTTTATAGGATGTTTTATGTCACAGAGGCAGTTTTCCCCATGTTCAGTTGATAGAATATTTCCATTAAGTTTTGTTTCAAGGGATATTTACATGATAATGTAGAAGTAATTTGAACTAATTGTGCTGTTTGATATTTAAGATCATGTTTGTATCTGGTTCCTTATAATTTTGGTATACTGGACTGAAATTTATGTTTTGTGGTGGTTTGATTGTTTGAACAATCTTTTTGTGGTACAAAACTTGAAAATCACCTTGGAAATTTATGAGATTATGCTAAAACATAGCTTTTTTCGTCTAATACTCTTCAGAGTATGAATCATCAGAAAGGAAAATTTTCAAATTTTCAAGGTGATGAATGAAATGTTCTTCCAGTAACCGAGTATTAGTAAGTTGAAATTTTTTTGAAAAAAAATTTAGCAGTTTTACATTGTTTCCTTTTGTTCAATGGTGAGGACAATTTGTGGCATGAAGCCGACTGATAGGACATTATCAAAAAATCTAATGGAAAGACTGGGTTTGAAGGACATGATCATAGAGGTCACAAGAAGAACTGCAATGCCATGACTATGAAATATTGTTGAGCATAGATGAGAGAGAGGCCACATGAAGAGCTCTGGAGTTTGAAGTGAAGGAACAGAGGAAAAAGGAAGATCCAAATCTGAACTGAGAAGATTCCACTCTGAAGGAGTGTAGTCAAACTGGTATGAGCAAAGAAGATGCTGCTGGCTGGATGACATAAAGAAGGGGATGCTTTCATGGAAGGAAAGGCTGTCAGTAACCTGTTGTCAGATGAAAGAAAGCTTGTGTGATTGAATTATGATGATAATGATGATGATGATGATGATGATGATGATGATGATGATGGTGGTGGTGGTGGTGGTGATGATGATGATAGTGATGGTGTATAAATGGTTGTTTTTTGCTTTATATGTTTTTTGTGGTTGTATTGCTTATTTCTTTATCAATTCCAGAGAAAGTTCTTTCAAAAAGCAAGGCAATTTTTGAGGATGTTATTGAAGATTTTTCGTCAGTGTCAGAAGTCCAGTCACGATTTATCCAGTGGCGACTTGGGTTTGCAGATAGTTATAAGGAAGCCTATGCTGACCTTACACTTCCAAAAGTTATAGGACCATTTATTCGACTTGAGTTACTTAGTTGGAATCCTCTAGAGGTATACAGTTCTTTCAAAAATGTTTTCATTCATGTCCAAAGAAACATGCCATTTTAAGTCACTGAATAATTAACAGTTTCTGTTTAAACATGCTGATAAAATTTACATAATTAAAACTAGAATTTGGACATTGTGATTGTGGTGCTTGTATAAGTTGAAGTTGTGTTATATAGTATATTTGTCTTTTGGTGAGAAGTGATAATGTTAAGGTTGTTACTACTTAAAGCATGCTGAGGTCTTGTTGAATCCATGCAGTTTGAGCATAGTGCTTTTTAACATAAATTGAAGGCAGTTGCTGGATAAAATTGTTTAGGAACCTGTCCAATTGAAGATTATTGCCAGGAAATGGCCAACACATTTCACACTGACCTAAACAGCTTAATGGGAAAGGTCAAAAGACTATAAGTCATTCAACCGTGATGATCCACTGTTATTACTGAGTGTCTGGCTATTGATGTTTTCCATATTTACCTGTGTATAATGCACTCCTTTGTATAATGCGCACCCTATTTTTCAAGACACTTTCTAGAAAAAATTTGTAATTCCTATTGTTATTAAAGCCACAAACTGAAGCATATTTAGCATAAAATTCAACAAAATATTCTTCATCATAACAGTTTATTACAACTAACTTACAACTGGGTTGCTTGATTTTTGTGTTATTCTGCAAACTTTATAATCTTTAACCGCTCTGATGTCATATAACTTTTTTGCTTTGTCACCATAATCAATCATGTAAGTTAACAGTGATAAAAATAAAGAAATAAAGATACCTGACAACATTGTCTTTAAATACCAATTGTTGTTTGTTGATTGTAATTAAACAGCTGAGATTGGTAGTTGATATTCTTGTCATAACAACAGTCCTGGAAACAGCCATCTGCTATTTTTTTTCTTTTGTTTATGTAAATATGTAGCGCTTGGGAAATGAAAGGTTCTTTGTATAATGGGCAGCATAATTTTTCAGCCTGAAATGTTGTCAAAAAGTGTGCATTATACATGCATAAATATAGTATGCTATACAAGTGGTATGTGTTTTGTGCTTACAAGTCATCCATGTATTACCATTTGTGGTAGCTCAATTTAGAAGTCAACAGGGTGGTCTTTTCTAAAGAATAGAAGTCAGGTCATGATTATGACCACAAGCAGCACCAAACTTAGGTCTCATAATTGCAAATCTGACACCTGGGTTCAATGCGCCAGCGATCATAATCACTACTTCTGTTCTTTTCACAAGACCACCGTGTTTAAATGCTTAATATCAATTAATAGTTGTTCATTGACATTGTAATCATCAAGATAATCAATGTTATATTTTGTAGGAGAATAGTTTGAGATTGGAAGACATGGAATGGTACTGCACTTTGAAACAGTTTGGAGATTACAGGGGAAAATCAAATGATGATGATAATGAAAACCAGAATCGTTTAGCAATTGTCACAGAAAAATTGTTGATACCAAAGATGTGTGGTATGCAGACAATTAAGTTATTGTATTTAAATTTTTCGTATAATGAAAACATTTACGTTGTTTTCTGTTTTATGAAAACTGCCATTCAGTCTCAGAAAACCTGCTACAGTTTTGTTTTTGAGATGAGATAGTCATAATATACTAATCATCAGAACATAGTTCAATCCATTTGGGGAAATGAGAAATTGTTTGTGAGACAAATCACAAGAGGAAGTTTTATTTTAATAAATTTGTGAGCAGTTATCTTCGTGTACATTTTAATGAAATATTTGGTTAGTACATTGCTCTAATGTGACAATTTTTGGTGAAAGTTTGGTAATTAAGAGGTTTTAAAACTTGAAATTTCTAGAAAAAAACGAATTATCTTGGAACACAAAATCAGTTAACTTGAAATGCTAACTAATGGCTAAATGCTGTTAAGTTCTAGCATCCTGTCTTTTTTATTTGTGTATCATTTTGTGCAACGTAAAAAATGAAGTGTATTGCACAGATAAATGAATACACCTGTTGTTCTTGTGTCCCCCATTTTAATCTAATTTTGTCTTGTTTGTGTTAGTATTTATAGAGTCAGTTTGGGACCCATTTTCCAAAAAACAGACAGATCGTCTTGTTAATTGTGTGACAAACATCCTTGATAGGCATCCTAGTCTAACGGACAAAAGCACTGAGAAGCAGGTATTGTTATACTCATGGCATCATTTTATGTTGTGAAAACAAGTGATCTAAACTCTTTTGTTGAAGCGCTCACATTTTGATGATTGTAGACTGCCTAGTTAATTACTGTATTTCACTTATTGTTATTCAATTTTTTAATAAGTTTTGCAATGGTATTGAAGTTATGTTTTCAGTAACGAACTGATATACAAACCTTGCTCTTTAGCGCTGATAAAGTAAATTTGCTATGATGTAGAAATGGTGTGAACAATTTGAATATTGAATTTTATTAAAAGGTCGAAAGTGGAAAAGTCCAAAGAAATTTACTCCTGCTGGAGCATATAAAAGCAAACTAGTAAAATCATTGATAATACAAAAATTACTAGATTGGCAGGATGTAATCTTTATCAGTCAACCATAACTGATTAGTTATATGAAGGTTTGGGGATATCAACCTATGGCACAAGATGTATGAGTTGTTAATTATGTCAAACAATAAAACACAATATCATTTCTTAATTTTAACAGAACACGAACACACTCAGATTTAAGATCTTTGAATCCAAGGTTTTGTTATAATAGTTGAAGTATAGAATGGACTTGTTTTTATTTGTGTTCATTGTACTATTGGGGAATGTTGACTACTTTTTATTGTATAGATAGCATTTGATACAAACTTTTGTTTTTGTGCTGACCACCAGTTTTTTCAACACCTTATCTACTAGCTCAGTATATCCACTGATGTTACAAAATGTCAGATATTGTTCTTTATTAAAAAAAGCAGATGTATTAGAATTTATGATGTAAAATGGAGCCCAACATTCAATGCCATATTATGGGCTTCATTGACAACAACATTTCCATTCTATCTAGGAACTGATGTCATCAATTGTAACAAGACTTAGACAAGTTAGTGAGACTGGAATATACCTCCCATTGTATGGGAAAAGGTGAGTGAGCTAAATTCGATTCTCTTTTGGAATGTACACTATCCAAAATGTTGTTGGAAAGATTTTTTGTGACTTAGTTATCATTGGGATCATTGTATAATTGGAATTTACCCTGACCCTCAGTGATAGACGCTTTACTGACTACTGGGAGGGGGCGAAACTTCAGCTGGGGTGAATTGTCGAGAAACCTTTGGAACGTCAATACTCTTAAAACACTTAAGCATGGTGAGAGACGATCAGTTTAAGCGTATTAATACAATAAAATTTTCTTCGTACAAAAGGCCAATCCCCACTCTTTTTGTTTTATATGAACTTTTTGTTTTATAAGACTTTTTCAGTCCCAAAATTTCTTAGTCTCTGATGATTTTTGTTTGATGTTCTTAAATACTCTAACACATTACTTTAAAGCCTAAATATTCCTTTTTCGCTTCAAACAATACGTGACAAAAAGCAACTACGTACGAAATTATTCTTGATCTTCTCAAACTGGATTGTAAACTTTTAATCTGCAATTATTAAGGGTAACCACTCGTTTGACTGATTGCTCTCGCAAACACACTCTAGTTGCCATCTGGGTGACTTGTAAGTATTAGAACTCACTTTGGTGGAGGTATAATATCTTGTCTCCCGTATGCTCTCATGTCTGTGAGTACAGTACCTTAGAATTTTGTAAGCGAAGACAACTTATGAGAGCAGTGACGTTGGAAGTATTTATAGAGCAAATCAAGGCAAGCAGCATTGCTGTCATTAGAGAGAGAATATATTGTTGATCCTAAGCCAGGAACAAATGTACCATGAGTGCCACTACTGTATTGCTTATTAGAAATAAATTATACTATTATCGTAGGAAAGAATTCCAGAAAACGTATTAACTGTGATAACCAAATCTCGTTTTTCATTTGTTTGAAAGCCTGATTGAAAACAGGTCATCGGAAGCACTGGTTTTTCTGAAGCGGCAATTCTGGTCTGCATTGAAAGTAAGTTCACGTTGCTAACTCTTTGCTCTTTATCTCTTTAAACGTTTCCCGTAAGGATGGTACAATGTGATAGCTAGTAAGCGTTTATTAAAGAGAGGTACAGTCAACCAGCGACTACCATTTTAAAACTCTGCTTTGCTTTATATTGGCAGTTTTAAAGTGGTCAGATATATCGTAAGAGTTCTTAATAATTTATGGTGCGAAAACATTCTAAACTATTTTTTTCTTTGGTGATTTTGGTCCGCGTAGGGTATTATCCTTAAAAACGCTTATCAGTCGAGATAGAACAGCTGTAGACTAAGTAAGCCTTCTGTAACAGGGCACAGGGAAATGTCCGGTGGTCATGTAACGAGACATTTGAAAAAGTAATGTTTGACATCATAGAATGCCTCTGTCTGTGCCTTAGTATGTATTTTGTGAACGTAATACAAACTGCATAGAAAAATATTTCAAAGGACGTTATAATGAACAACAGTATCTCACTCGACACATCGAAAAGACGTTCTCACTACTTACTTAAGTTGTTTTTCTGTCGTTTTTCTTCAGATATGAGACGCTATCGAACATTTTTTATCTTCCCCAAAATTAAAGCATTCCAACATTTTTAGCGCTTGCTGGGTCAGTACTAAAAGTTGCCAGCAAGTGCTTATTTGAAAGCATATGATACGTTTCACTTGCAGCCAAGTACAAGAGAGGTTCACTTTGCTTTCCAATTTTAGTGAAAAAGTAACATTTTCAAAACTAAGAAAATACGGAAGCTGATTTAGGAAAAACTCTAACCTTAGCCTATGATCGGCAGCCTTCTTCCTGTTGAGTACATGGTCTTGCCATTGACCATCCTAACCGTGATTTAGCAGATTGAAAAGACACATTGCTGCTGACGCGCCAAATGGGTTTTTTTCTGATAATAACAAGGAATAAACATACTCAGAGTGCGTATTGAACCACGCCTATGAGACGATTGTCCAACCAGGAAGTGTTTAGTATGTTTCTCAATTCGTTATTTAAACGGACGTGTTATACCCCCCCCCCAAGTTATATATCACCCCCGGCTCCTCGAAAAGACAAAAAAATCCCTTAAATCGTGATCTTTTGTGTGTAGTTTTATAGCGTTGATTTATTGAAATAAATGTCTGTTCTTAAATAGTTTATTGGTTAGTTGTTACGAAAGAAATCCCTTTTTAACGTCGTTTTACTTGTTTGAATTATATGAACGTTTACGAAGGCTGCATCTGGGCGTATTGTTTATGGTAACAGTTTCCTTGAGCAGGCTGCTTATTATCATTTTTTTAATTTCTTGCAGTTTTTAAAGAACGCTTTAATGTGGAATGGTGTTCTGTCCACGAAGGAATTGCAAGAACTGAGCTTTGATTCCATTCTGAATCGCTATCTGTTAGCAGCGTTGCAACAATTTCCAAACTATCACGAAAACTCAGAAATATGCAAAACGGTAAGATAAGGATACAAACAATATGTTTGCAAGAAAATTGTATGTCGGTGCTGGAACCGTTTGTGTTTGTGTGTTTCTTTTTTGTGCACGTTTGTTTGTTTGTTTGTTTTATGACGTTTATGAAAGATTTAAGTTAGCATTTGTTGGCGAATCAAGGTATGTCTTTCTGAAACTCTACCTGTTAGACAGGGTTGCAACAATTTTCAAACCATCGTAAGAACTCAGAAATATGCAAAACGGTAAGATAAGGATACAAGAAATATTTTTGCAGCAAAATAGTAATTCGTTACTGTTACCGTGGGTTCTTGTGTGTTTGTTTGTTTGTTGTTATGGCGTTTATGGAAGATTTAGCCTGACATTCATTGGCTAATCAGGATATGTCACCATCGTGATGGTTTTGCACTGCTAGTGATTACACAAATATGGCGAGCGTGTTCATTGCTTACTTTGATTGATAGAAGACTAGAAGTATGGCGGAGCTTATCTCATTTAGGCCTAGGCGGCAAG
>JANTCA010078892.1:0-14761 GCA_024741275.1 Chironex yamaguchii
TGTTTTTACTGTACTCAACAATTTCATTCTACATATTTTTAACAACATTTTTTAATTTGAATAAGATCTTTTATACAATTGTTTTACAGCTATAGCGTAGAATATAAATTACTAATCCTAAGATTTATTTGTAATTGAAAATGATTGAAGTTCAGTCGAAACATGTCTTTTAAACTGGAGAATATCGTATTATTTTTACAATGCCAATCGGATGATTGTAATGGTCAGTCATGAAATCTAGATCATAACCCCAGCTTTTCCAATTTTCATGATTTCTGTAAATGCGATAAGATAAACTCTGAACAATTAAGCAATCATTTAATGACCATTTATTGACTTTCAAATGAAGACGTTCTTTAGGCGTGGTTCTCACTAGACAAAATATGCGACAAAAATGAGTTAAGAGTGCAATAATAATATGCATTTAAAGTGAAACAATAGCAATCAATACGTTAACATTGAAAATTGACGCAATTGTGATCCAAGTAGATTATGTTGGATACAATTTACGAACACAATTTTTGTAGAACCGAAGGTTCGAAGCATTGTCACTTTTGATAAGATACTAAAATGTCTTTAAGGGCTATTCCTGACTCGAGTTTCATTGAGATCCATGGATTCAGCAAAACATTTGTCTGACGTTTTCCGTTTAGCCCCTACATATCTTCACCTTGTTCTACCTTAGTCTTCTAATCAAATGATCAGGTTACAAAGGGTTTTAAGGTCACCATTTACCTTTTTTTGAATTGAAAATGTGAACAAATTAGTGCATGCTTTTCATACACGTGTAACATAAACCTCATGCCCATTGCTCCCCACGATAATCAATCATTTTAAATTTACTATCTTCAATAAAAGCAAGTTTTTATTCAACTTTTTCGCAACTGTTTTCAATTGCGTCTCACTCCTTGTAACCTTTTACAGACTTATCATAAAGGACAGGATAAAGTTGACTTCGTTTTCAAATTTCTTGTCTTTCTGGACAATAGACCAATCATGTTTCTTGTCCACCATGGGGTTTTTGTCTGTCAGAACTGCTCAAAATGCGTCAACTTTTTCGTCTTCTTTGAAGATACGTCAAGATTCTCAAATGGAATAAAACAATGTAAACTCGCTTGTATCAACGTGGGCAATTGCCTCAAGAATGCCTTAAGAAGCAAATGCTTTGAGACGTTCACACTTGGTATCACATTTCAAAGCAATTATATATCACATTCTTAACACATTTTTAACGGTTGTTTTTTCTGGTGTAAACCAATCTTTGCACCTTGGTTTGATCTACGTTTACCTTTTTCCTATTTGATAGTTCTATTTACACAATGACAATTATTGGTTTTTTCGAAACTTTAGGTTAACATAGAATTTTTTTTAAACTAGAATTTACTTTTATTTTATGAATTTTGAAGTTTTCTTAGCATTTATTAAATGTGTAAGTTATCCTTCAATGATCCTATACTCGGTCTGTGCATTGATTCTTCTATTCCTAATATAGTTTTTGCTGTCTATTCAGTATTAAATACGTCTTGAGATTGTGAGAAGGTTTATCTCGTTTTTAATCCAGATATATTTTTTTCGTTTAGGAATATTCAACCTTCCACAGTTACAAGTAAATCTTCAGACATGGAGCCAAACCCTTTATATGTCTCTCAAGATGCAAACTATGAATTTGAATTCGAACAAGATAAACTCAAGTTTATAAAGGTAAAAGTAAATTTTGATCTGCTTACTTACTTCAGACGAGAAGACGTATGGCTTTAAAATACATTTGGCTTACTCTATAGAAGTGTAAATTTCCGAAACATTATTTTTGATACGTTTTTGCAGAATCTCGCAGATTCTTTAACAAATGCTTAAAAAGAAAAGTGTATCACTACAGTTAAAATTTATTTCTTTGTTCTGGATAAAAGAAGTGAGCTTACTAATGTAATCGTTCGTAGTTTCCTCTGATGTCCATGCATATTTCAATTATTTTCCTTTAACGGCTATTCAGACGAGTTGCACTCAATATTTCTTTTGTCTCTTTAGTTCTATTATACTTGTATTTGTCATTCTTTATGAAAACAACAGACTTGTTTACGACACGCTTAATCACTTCTCATCTGAACAAAATCAAACATTAATTGATTTCATTCATGTATCTCAGGGTTGACAATGAATAAAGCGACCTAACTTTAAGGATGTGTAGATAAGAAATGCAGTTATTTTAATATGCTTTTTAAACATTAAGAAAATGGTAAGTAGAAAGGCATAATCTTCGATCTCCTTGCTAACGTCATTATTGTAAATCGCCTGTTGAAACTAAGGCGTCAAATATGCACAATACACCAATTCCAGTCTCATATGGTAGCTTTACTTTTGTTGGACTGAGCAACTATCAATCACAGTCTGTTATGCTATGATTTAAGGGAGTTGACTAATTTTCACAAATCTTGGCACAATCGGCGCTTGATATATTTTTTACAGAATTAGCGTAAAAAATTTTTACTTTATATAGACTTTTATTTTGATCAAAATTATAAATCAGCTGTATTTCTTGATCCATGTTTTGTGACCCTTTTCTGTATTTTAGGTGTTAGGAAAAGGTGCATTTGGTAAAGTGTACCTTGCTTATGCCAGTGGCTTAGTTGGACCAGATTTGACAGTTCCTGTTGCTGTTAAGCAGTTAAAAGGTACAAGATAGCATTTTTAGAACTATGTGACCGTCCACTTTTTGATGCATCAGTTTCAGGAACATCGTTTCTAGTCTACCTTTTAACCGTTGGAAGCTATTAAATGGTTCCTAGTTCCAACTCATGACACATTGTGATTTATCGTAATACTTGATACTAGGCTCACCTTCACTGACACGATTTTCACTAATCAAGTGTCAACAGTTATTGGGAGTATCTGTACTTGCACGGAACTACACGAACTGACTAAGATTTTGCTTATTTGCTGGAAGAGATGCTAGACGTATTAGATATAGCATACGCACTTACTTCAGCAGTCCATCGATGACGACGATGACATGGATAGGAGCCAATAGTCTTGTCGCATGTGTGAAGACAGCCCAATTGCTGCCTTGAACGTTCTGTTACAAGCGACACACTTGTATGCCGCCGCAGTAAGTGGAGGTGCTGGTTCAAGTTCGGGTGACCTCTTGTCGGTCCATAACTGTACGTTTCCTCCCCGGATGGTGCCGCCTCCTACCATCTTCCTCCAAGTCACACAATCTTCGGCTTTCCCCCTCCAGTTATCGTGCTCATTGGTATTCTTCAGCTGTCCTTGAACACGTCTTTGTCGCGCAGTTGTGGTGCTCGAACTTTCCTTGAGCCTTCTTTCAGTTTTCCATAGAAGACGAGGTTTGGTAGTCTGCTGTCTTCCATGCGTGTGACATGTCCCCTCCACCTTAGTTGACACGTGACGACCATTTCTACAACACTCAGCATTCCTGCCCTTTCCAATACTTCAAAATTTGCTACATGATCTTTCCAGGAGATGTTCATTAGTTGGCGGAGATGTCTCTGCTGTACTTTGTCAAGTCTCTTTATGTGACAGCTGTCCAAGTTTCAAAGCTGTACAGTAGTGTTGGTATTACATCATGCAAAGCTAGATCCTCGAGAAGTGCTCCTGAATGGTACCCCACTGGCAAAGGTAGACAAGTTCAGTTACCTGGGCAGTACCATCCCCAACAACGGAAGTATAGACGCAGAAATATCGGAAAGAATCCAATCTGCAGCATCAGCCTTCGGTACACTGAGAAGTCGTCAGTGGGACCAGAGAAGAATTCATCAAAAACCAAAACGAAAGTCTTGGATTAGGACTTCTGTTTTCTTGATGTTGATCGTTTGTCCGAATCTCCTTGATGTTTCAGCAAACTCTGTCAGTAGATCTTGCATTGTTTGAGGACTGCGAGTCACAAGCGGCAAATTATCTGCAAAGAGCAGCTCTTGACTCAGTTGTTCCTGGGTCTTGTTCATTGCTTTCAGGAACCTGGGGTTGAAAAGGTATCCATCAGTTCTGGTTCGGATGTACAGATCACCAAGTTTTCCTGGCATGCTTTTCAGAACTGCACCAAGGAAAATAGAGTCGGTGCAAAAACACACCCTTGTGTTACGTCATGCCCGACACTGAAAGGGTCTGAACATCCATCACCACATCCGATGCTGGCAGTCATGCCATCGTGGAAACTCTGTAACACTCTGATTAAGTTTTTTGGGCAACCGTAGTGACTTAATAGCTTCCATAGCGTTTCTCTGTGAACGATGTCAAAAGCCTTGCTGAAATTCAAAAAGGTGACTATAATCAGTTGACGTTGCTCATCACACTGTTCTTGTAGTTGCCAAAGTGTAAATATCATATCTTGAGTGAATTTGTTGGCTCTGAATCCACATTGACTCTCAGGAAGGATGTCTTTAGCAAGGGTGTGTAGAAGAATTGCAGAAGTGTGCCCAGTATCTTTCCTGCTACTGACAGAAGTGAGATTCCTCTATGGTTTCCACATTCTGCATGGTCTCCTTTCCTTTGGTAGATGGTCACGATGGTTGCATCTTTAAAATCCTGGGGGACTCCTGCTGTTGTTGACCAGATTTTGCAGAATAGCTGCAACAAATGGTTTCTCAACACTGATCAGCCGTATTTCCGGACATCTGGTGGTATACCGTCTGGTCCTGCAGCTTTTCTACACGTTGTTCTCTTGATGGCTATGTCAAGTTCTTCTGCAGTTGCTGGCTCGTCCATGTGCCATTTGCTGCTGGCACCATCTTTAACACTGCTTTCTGGGTTCAGCAGAAGATTAAAGTGTTCTCTCCATCTTTCCATAAACTCTTTCCATAAATTCTCTGTGCGGAGCACGCTGCCGTCAATACTCTTCATCGGGTCCAAGCAGCCACCATGCGGACCATATACTACCTTCAGTGATGCAAAGAACGATTTGGAGCTGTTTTGGTCAGCTAAACTCTGTATTTTGGCTGCCTTCTTGGTCCACGAATCATTTTTTGTTTGCCTCAGTTTCTTTTGGGTTTCAAATTTTACACTCTTTTGTTTGTTCTTTATAACATACAAAACTAATATTGCGTGGTTTTTTCTTGGTGTCTTTGTGCAATGTCGTTAAGGCTCTCTAATATTTCTACCATGACTATTTTGTGCAAATACAAAATGATAAACTGTTAACAATTTATCCAATAATGTTTATAAGGCTACAGTTTACATCTAATAGTTCCCTATTTAAATCAAATGACTAATCTAATCAGGGACTGCTTATGCAGCGTTGTGTACTGTGTCTTTCTTCTTGATATATCTCAAGCCACTTAATGAAATTGCTATAGTGACAGAGTGGGTCATTGGTATACCTTTTATAGACGTTATTTCTATTAAGAGATTGCCTTCCTCAGTAAATTACAATATCTATATACACCATTACTGAAATGAAACAGATACCTGATACATCCTGTGATTAATGCGATCTTTGCATCACATCTTTACACTATTTATTTTAAAGTTGTGTAAAATATCAGAACTACATTATCAAATATTAAAATCTGTTTACCGATTTTCTAAAAACAGAAAATTCTTTAGAGGAAGAAAAGAGAGAGTTTCAAGAGGAAATCGAGTTTATGAAAGGAATTGGATATCATGAAAATATTGTAACCATGTTAGGATGTTGTACAACAACAGAACGAATGTGTCTCATAGTTGAATATGTGCCCTATGGTGATTTACAAAGATATCTCAGGCAACTTAGGAGAAAGGTACGTCATATATGTATACTTTTTATAAGATACAAGACGCCCAACCGTATAAATAGAATCCTTTAGTTACAAATTGGCTTTACTTTAGCAGCCTATTCACTAATGTACTATGATAGAAACAACTGAAATTTGTGATAGTGTCCTGTATGGGGTTGTACTCCAAGCAAAGCCAATGCCAAGGGAAGTCGTTGTTAAACTGATAAATATTGCTACTCATGGTGTGGAATTCAGTTTCCGTGATTTGATGTTATAGGGCAGTTTTTATTTGCTCCCACTCTTAACTTTGAGGTCAAACATATCAAATTCATACTTTTAGACAATGGTTACCCCGAAAACGTGGTTTCTTAGTTCATTTCACAAAAATTAGCACCTTTTAATTCATATGCTACATTTGCTCCTAAGAAATGCGACGTATACCTTAGACTTCACTGGATTGGCAATGTTTCCTTACATCTTGAAAAGCAAATTAAGGAGAGTATTTAAGGGTGATTTACTACGGTAAGTTGACATATCGTCTATGGTGCATGGAAGATTTTGCCATCAACTCAAAAGGATTTGTTGCTTGCCACACACAAAAGAATGATAGTTTATGAACTTTAGTGCTGGTACGTAGGCCGTACTTCCCAAAGGTTGATTGACCGAATCTAACAAAATGTACCAAGACAAAATCGCACAAGTTAGACAGGTGTTCGCCAGCAACCCCTGCGACTTTGTAAACCTTGCCTTATGACTAAGGAATGTGACTCTGCTATAAGACAGCATCTTCTAAATAGTCCATCCTGCGCCGAGCTGTACGGTGACCACCTGTATTCGGTGGTTGGTAAAATAAGGTCAAAATTTCATCTTGGTGTTTTGGAGGTCGTTTACATTTGGATGTGTAAGCCTAGCCTGTGTCGACAGAAGGAATTTGTTGTTCCCCTCCGGTTGTTCCACTAGTTTGATTTGGCGGTTCTCTTCTCATGTTACCTTTTTTTGCTGCTCTTTCTTTCTTTCTTTTGTGCCTTCCCCCTTTGTCTTTCTCGCCCAATACTTTGTTCGCTGCTTTTGTATTGGTCAATTTTCTATCTACATTACACTACCAATTCTGCTATGCTTTCTGTTACTGTATTACGTCGAATCTATGTGATCAGTGTCAGACCAAAAGCTTTATAGATGCCAGTTTGACTTAAATTGGCTTTCAAATGATACAATTGTCAACTCTCTTTCCAACACTGAAAATATTATTTGAATAACATAAAATGTCGAGAGAACGAATATTTTCAATCTTTATATTATGAACTTGATTTATCTATACATACGCTCTCGCAATCCATGTATACTGCACTCTACATTAAGAGGTTTTGGTGCCATTATGTAAGTATTCGGACATTTAGTTTCCTATAAAGAAAGACAATAAAAATTTATATAAGATATAATAATTCAAAAATCGGGTGGTAGCATATTATGTATCAATGACGGAAATAGCGGTAGATGAGACTCGTTGTGAGTAATTTTATATCTATCCGTTGTTGTGGTTGCTGGTTTAAGCTTGGTTGGTCTCCATTCTTTCTTTTAGTTAAATGAATTGGACCTCAAAGGTCAAAAATACCAAAATAAATATTTTTCTCTCCAAAGAGACAAAATAAATTACAACTGCTGTCGGGGGCGCCTACGCTGGGGGGGGGCATAGGGGCAAGCAGTGCTTGTTGAGACAGGAAACTGTTGTAGATGACTTTGGTCGATCTCATTATGTTTTTATTAGGATACCAAAGATCTCAAATAATTCATTGGCAAAGCGTTCTGCTTTGGGTTCATAGCAAACAAAATAAAAGTCAACAATAAATTATGACTTAGTTTGCAGTTGCACCAGGCCTCTGTTACAGCTGTTTCACAATAGAGGTCAAGTCTATTTTACGCCAATTTTCGTACCATGCCACATGAATTTTTTGATATGTTCTGGATCATTGACGATATTGCAAAGGAAAGAACAGTTTTGGATTCCCCATTAAATTTGGCATGTATCATGTGATTTTGAATTTGTGTTAATCTGCCTGACGGGGCAATACAAATTTTAGTAAGATTATGTGACCACAGACCCAAAGTGTAGTGCCTTACTATAAATACAAAGATACATAATCAGTAACGATTTATTTCAAACAAAGAAGTATCTTGAACTTTGAAATTTAGATTTTAGATGACCGACGTCGAAAGGAAGAAGTAAAGTTCTGATTATCCTCAAGTTTTAGGGCATTTTAGGGCATACATCATGAAACAAAACATGTTTTCACTCCTTTAGAAAGTATTTAATATTAAATGAACAAGTTAAGTACGTTCAGGATACATAAACACTGAGCTTGATGCTTGGCGGTGGGCAAATGGACGAGTTTTTGGGTCACTGAACACACGATAAAACTTTCAAACAGCATTTAAATACAGTAAGGAACAAAGGATCTCCTGTAGCCTATGGCGTTTTGTATATTATTATGACAAATTTGCAACAAAACAGCGCCAGCCAAAAATGTCACGATGTGCAGTGGCCTAATTTTCGCGTCGTAAACTTCATGGACTCAGTGTTGGATTGGAATTTTTACTGAAAACCCGAAGAAGCTACTGGAAAAAGTTTTGAAGATATTTATTTATTGATATCTGCTCTCAATATTGAAATTTTTCTGTCTTATTGAAATGTAGGGTTTACTAAATATACAATTTAAACATTGTGTAAATTTTGAAATCACGGCACTTCGGTGTGTTGTCGCGTAAACTTTCACCAATATTCTTAATAAGATTTGAAAATGAGCCCTTAATGGAAACCTTGCTCCCCGAGACCTTAGCGCGTGCAGGCATCCCTGACTGTTGTATTGTTTTTGCTCCTTAAGACGAATACACAGAAATTGATGAAAATGTAGACCCATGGAGCTACCAATAGAATGTAAAATCTGTAACCTTCCCACCTATTTGAAGAAGGTAAGACTCATTAGCGAACTTTTGACATGTGCATATAGATAAAGAGGGCTTGGACTAAGCCGTATGCAAATGGACACGTTTAACATCGATTTATGTCATGGGGTATGTGCCAGGTAGTTTGGTTGGTGATGTGTTGGTGGCATTGTTCTAGATGATGTTGTTGACAAGTGCTCTGTCACGCTCTGTAGGATAACATGGATGACCGGCTCAAATAGATGCAGCCAGAGGATCGAAATGGTGTATGGAGTGGTTTTTAAGTAAGAGATACGTGACTTCATGATTTAGGGGTGATAAGTCATAACTACTGGGATGCGCATCCTAGGTTGTTTGTTGAGATGAGGACCTTAGCATCCGCCAATGTAGGGGTGAGAGCACGGGACTTGGCACAGTTGAGTATATCTTGTGGATAACCTCTGGCCAGGAAAAAGTGACAAATTGTACCTAATCAGCGTCAAAACTTGTTAAATAAAAGCTAATGTTTTATCGTTTTGCTTTCTGTCACTGACTTTATTGTATGCTGAGCAATGACTCTGCCAAGGTTTCTCTATGTTTCAATTTGTAGTTTGAAAAAGAGAACAGATTGTATCTTGAGAAGATGAGAAACAAAATGTTGTCACCAGCATCTTCAAGAAATAACTCAGTTAGTTACCGGTTTGATTATGACTCAGCAAGGCCTCTTCTTAGTGCAAGAACCTCGGTGGTAAGTCACCAGCTTTTTAAGGTCTTACCACTTACATTACAATTTCACTCTTTTGAACGTTAGAGGAGATGAGCAACACTTCAGGATAATTAAATTTACTGTTGCTCACCCTTTTTATGTTGAAGTTAGAGGACTACTTCGGTACTTGTTTTCTTGTCCCTCAAAGACAAAAAGACCATGTTTTCAAGTCTCTGCAAAGAATGTGTACAACGTGGTATCAGGTTAATGTTAGACTTGGGATAGGGTGGAGGGAGTATAGCCAACAAGTGCCAATTATTCCTTTATTATTAACTCTTAAATACAACTTTGGCATATATTTGTCTTTTATTTGGCTAACCCTTAATAATTTTATTTATTTCCTCCAATTGTTTAACCAGACGACAAAAATACTTTCTTCTTTCCTGGCAGTCAAAAGAATTCGATTGTAAAGTTATTAGAACGTAACTCTGTACGTTTAACTGACTTTGTTGAAAGTAACCGGGGAATCAAAGGAAAACTTGCAAATTTCAGTTTTTAGTACATTTAAAGCAAACGGGATTTTCTCTTCCTTGTGCCATTATTATGTGATGCACTTCTTTCTAAATGGTTTGCAAAGTTATGCGTATCTCTATTCGCTTAATGAGAATTAAAGTTGTTTATGTTGATGCTTTATGAAACAAAAAGAATTAATTACTTAAGATTTTATCACATGTCAATACATTTAGGACGAAGGAAAGCCATCGCATTCTGGGGCAATGTCGACAAATGTCACACTCAGTTCTACAGGAGCACGAGAACTCCGATCAGGTAATGTGCCCTGGAAAATGTTAAAGCTTTTGCTTGAATTTTTCTTCTTCTGACTTTTGATGATGTTTTTTCATCCCATTTTACTAATACTTGATAAATTGGTAACACGAAGAAATTGAATTTAGCTTGGATAGTCATTAATCTTCTTTATCGCTTACATAAATTTTGTGTGAGGAAAATATAAAGTATTTTTGCCTTTTGCATAATTGCATGCGTAATCGCAAGAGATGTTTTATGGTAATCATTTCCCTATTTTTAGTATCGACAAAACAATTCAGTTCCCTTTCTTTGTTTCTGTGATAATGGCATTATATTTAAAAGTAAAATATAGCATTGTACTGGAATTGTTACTCAGATACTCTGTTATGTAAACAAGATAGAAGAAAGAACCAACTACAAAAGGCTTACAAAATTAGCATTTGTAAATCATATTTCTCTTTTTATTGTAAATCGCCTTGAAAATTTGCGACATTGCGCTAAAATCGTCTGACACTCCTCAGAGTATGAAACGTCAGAAAGGAAAGTATATGTATATGCCTACCTATTTATACGAAACATGTAGCAAACTAGCCAATCATAAACAAGAAAGGAAACAAAGAAAGAGAAAATAAAGAAGCAAAACATTATTGAAAGGTCCAAGTGAAAAAACGAACTCTTTCTGCCTGCAGAGTACTGGTTTTCTTGTTTTAATGTAGACAAACTCCAATACAGTTAGATGAAAGGACGATCTAGCTGTGCCAATTATCCGAAAATTCACGTCCTTATACATTTTTGTGCATTCGGATAATTTTAAGGGTTTGACGTCTATCAAACCTTTAAAACATTTCTGACATTTTAGGACAGACTATGGTTTATATTGTTGTAGTTTCTGCAATGCAGCTATTTGAATTTTATTAATATGCTTAATGAGTTCATCTTGACAAGTTGATCTTCTATTCGTTCATTGATTCTAGGGGGAAATCAAAGAGTTTTTCCGTGCACTTGCACTCTGTCATACCGTTCAAGCAGATGCATTGGCGCCAGAGGAGTTGAATGGTTCTGAATATCGCTACAAATACCAGGTGAAGTATGGACTAATTCATTTTGACAATGTTATATTCTGTTTGCACGTGAAGCAGAAGTAGAGTTTGCCTGCGTTTAATTATTTTCTTATTTACCTCATCATCGTTTTATCTTCTCAAATCACTGTTTGCACAATTTGCCTTGCATTATTGGCATGGCATTGATCTTTGGACACGGTGCACAATATTCCATTCCAAAAAT
Organism: Chironex yamaguchii; assembly: GCA_024741275.1. NCBI lineage: Eukaryota > Metazoa > Cnidaria > Cubozoa > Chirodropida > Chirodropidae > Chironex > Chironex yamaguchii. Next base: position 11,422 of record JANTCA010078892.1, read on the forward strand.
TTGGAGTTGTCCATATTTAAGATGCTTCATGCCCATTTTCAACGTGTATTTGTTATCTCGGATTTGTTAAGGGTGCCCTGGGCTTGCGCATAAGAAAGTGTCAGCCTGTCAATTTTGGAAGAAATACGTAACTTGGTTAGCCTGTAATATGCTTCGCGTAATAGGTTCGTGAGATTAGTTGCCAGTAGTTAATGTCATCCTTTTCATGTAGACAGTTTAAAAGTATTGCCTTTTTATTTGCTAACTGCAAGTTAATAGATTATACAGTCTTCATTGTCAGTGAATTTAGCATCCCTTACAGTGTGTATTTACCTTTTCTCTTTTCTAAAATGTTTGTGTTATTTTGAACACAAAACCCCACATTATCACCAAATTACTTCAACAATTTCCTTTTAGGCATCTTCACCCGACGAAAAAGCATTGGTTGAAGCAGCCTACAAGTAAGTGGTTTATACCTATATGTAACTTGTTAGAATACCACTATTGATTACATAAACTTAGAGTAAACTTAAAGTACAGAAACTTACTGTTTATTACAACAAGGGCATTTTTCCGTAATGGAAAAACTGTAAGATATTATCCTAACTTACGCAAAGGAAATAATTGATCAAGGTGCTAATGGGCGTATTGTATCTGGTATATTTGAGACATGGTTTCAATGAAAAGGGGGAGCGATTTTGAATACCGGTTCATGTAACCGTGAATTTATTTTATAGGCCTTTTTTACGCTGAATGCAGCCTGTGTGTTCGTTGGGAAATGGTTGGTATCTTTGCCGTTGTTACAGTGGTAATCAAACAAATGTCCGTTGTGTTGGTGCATGTGTCGTGTTTAACAAGCAGATATTGTTGGGAGACGTACGCTCTGCAGCTCTAATACCCACCGAAACCATGTTTGATGCAGGTTGCACCTTTCTCACCAGCTCGTTTCATCCTTGTTTCGCCATCGATTTGCAAGGCAACTTGCCCTTTTGATTTCTTGTGACAGGTTGATTCCATGTTTTATCGTTATCAATCCTGTTCCTTTTTTTTCTTCGTACTGATTAAATACTGGCTTTGTTAAAACATCGACTCCGTTTGTAGTTCTCAGAAGTACTTTTTTTTTGTTTCAATTTTTCTACTAGAATGGGCATTGTTTTTCAAAGCAAAACTTCGGAGTTCATGGAAATTGAAAGTGATAGTGAAACTGAAAGGTAAACAATGGAAACCGCGGCAAGGTCGTTCTTTATTATAGCTAATTTCTGTGCTATGACTGAGTATTTAAGTGAACTTGTGACTTTCACTAGGAAATGTACTAGTGGATGTGTCGTATGGATAGTGTGGTTAACGAAACCACGTAAATCATTTTCTGAGGATGAAAGTGTACAGAAATGGGACAGGCTCTCATTAAAATCATGTATTGTAGTCATGTACTGAAAAACTGTAGCAAAACTCTTTCTTTGATTTAATCGGGCTGTAAAACTTTGTTTGAATGTACAAGACACAGATGGTGGAACTTGGTTTTCCAACTACACTGTTCGTTTTTTATGTATACTTATTGCCGTGAGATACTAAGATTTAGTTATGATGTTTTAGGTACAGAATTTTACACGTTCTTGAATTCGACTCAACACGGAAACGAATGAGTATCATATTACAAGCCCCATCAGGTAACTTATAGCTTATCCTAATAATTAAATGTATTTGGAGTTCTGTTTGCGTACGTATACGTGAAGGTTAGACATTCAAACTAATGTACAATTGACATTTTGAGAGCAATTGCCAAGTATACGCTTAATGTTGTCTGATAATGTTGTCATACAATAGTTGTCATCATATCATTTCTTGTCATTACTGTCGTCCTTGTAATCATTGGGGATTGTCGTGTTCATTGTTATCGTTATTTGCTGTCGTCGTTGTTGTCGTCGTCGTCCTTCTCCTCCTCATCGTCATCATCACCATCATCATAATAGTTATCGTAATCATAATCATAATCGTAATCATAGTCGTAATCGTAATTGTTATCGTATTCATAGTTATAGTCAATCATAATTGATAACCAAGGATATGTACAATTTGATCTTATTTTATTAAAAAGTATTTATGAGACGGATTCTAGACATAAATTGCCCTAGATGTGCCCTCCCTTAGTGCCTGGGGTATTATTGAAGAAATAAGCTGGTAAGGTTTACCATCATAAGTTGCATTGGGACTATCCCAAGCACTTTGGGAGGGCCTTAGCTACTAAACTCTGTTAGCTAAGTAATAGAACATAACATATCAACAGTCCTGATGATGCCTTTCTAATAAGGGATTCACTGTCACACACAAAGTTCTTTTGCATTTCTCTCGTTGTATCATAGACATTGTATCATCGTACTCTAGAATCTTTTTCATGCCCATTTTAAATTCCTTTTTGCCTTCGCCAATGCATCCAATGACTATTGGAATTACTTTCACCATGTAACCTTCTCACCTTTGTCGTATCTCTAAAAAATTTGTTCGTACTTCATTATTTTCCCCTCCCATTTCACTTGTATGTTTGATTCGCTTGGGCATGCCATATGAGTAAAAAGTACCGTTTTGTTTTCATCCTCATCCAGCGTAAAATCCAGTCTTCTTGTATTGCAGTTCACTCTCATGCTGTGCTTCCAATCCCAATAGAAGTTCCTTCTTTCATCTTCCCTTCTCTCATTTTTCAGTGTGCCACTTTGTTCCTTCTTTCATCAGCCCCTTCTCCATCGCCCTCTTAACTACTGAAACTTTGAATGCATGGTTGTGACTTTTGACATATTACGATCCTGTCGGTTTTTTACATCCTGACAAAAGGTGCTGGATCGTTTCCCGTGTTCTTTGCACAACCTGCATTTATCGTCTTCAACACGTCCTCTGATCTTCTTCCACGCCCTTGCTTCAACCATTTGCTCCTGCAATGTGAATACACTGTTTTTCGAAGGTAGTATTGCACTTAAACCACTTGCTCGTATGTTGACGGTATTTCACTTTGTAATGCTTTGTCTGTCAAACTCCTTTTCTTGTTTCTTTTCTGTCCTTCACTCAGTTTGGTGTTCAGTTTCTTCCGTGCTTCCTTCCTGTCAATCTATCTATCTTAGTCGATTTCTACATATCCCTTATCGTACATTGTAAATACATCCACTTTTCTCAATGCTGCTTCTCCCTCTTTTTTAGCAAAATTTGGTCCTTACTCATATCATACTTCCTTGCCGCTTTTATCCATTTGTCTATTGATTTAGCCATGTAGCACGCTATTTCGCTTGACTGCCGTTCATGAAATGCTCTCTTCTCAGTTCTGTTTTGAGTATCTCATCAACTTCGTCCAATTCACCTTTTCGTAAGCTAGAGA
>JANTCA010078903.1:0-14759 GCA_024741275.1 Chironex yamaguchii
GTATGATTTTAGCGCAATGTCGCAAATTTTCAAGGCGATTTTCAAGTTTTGTACCACAAAAAGATTGTTCAACTAATACAAATCTGTGCCGTTATATGATCACCTCGTAGGCGTCAAAAAATTTGCAGTGCAATGAAGATTTTTTCGCAGCTTAGGCAAACATGATACAAAAGTCGTGGCTTTATTGCCCGTTCTAAGAAGACACTGATCTCTCCGTTAATTTGGACCTTCCAAATCCTAACCAATGGCCAGACATTCAGTTAATCATATTATTTATCGTGCACATTGAAAGTAAAACGTAAGTGTGGTATCCTGTTTATGATATACTAAGGAGTAAATGAGAAATGGTGAGGAACTTTGAAAGCATATTATAAATGCGTGTGTTAATAATGTCTCATGTGATTATTATTTGAATCCTTTTGCAGAAAGATCCTCTTAAAATTAGAGGAGAGGAGTATGATGTCAGTAGTTTTATAGAAAACTAGCATCATCTTGCGTTTACCCAAGATCTGTTTGCGATTAACTTAAATCCTTAGTTTTCACCAGGAGTAGACGCGCAATTTCATTACTTTTTTCTTCTGTTTTGTGGCTTCAGTGCCTATGTAAGTAGGAGCTTATGAAGTTGGTTTTCTCGCTCTATTAGGAGAGTCAATGGAAGGCCATGGCTCCATCATCTCGCATTTGATATCTCAAGTGAAGATTGGCATGGATTTGACGAAGGTAACAATCAATGAAAGTGATGACGGTATTCTCTCTGTAAAAAAGTACAGTTATTATCTGTGTGGTAATGGTTTTAGCTGCTACCGTATTATGGGTGTATAGTTATTAACCAGTATGCTTAAAAGTTGAACTGTTAATATGTAGTTATAACGAAATGTATGGTATGTTAAACTGTCATGACGAAAACATGATCAACGTTGGAATTTTAAGGCCACATCAGTGCCATGGAAGCATATGACGGCAGAGACTTTCTAGTCGATGAAAGTTTATTTCTTTTACTGATCTAGGTTACATTGCCAACTTTCATTTTGGAGAGACGATCGTTACTTGAAATGTATGCTGACTTCTTTGCCCATCCTGACCTGTTCAAGGGGTAAGGTTCGCTTTCATATTATTGTCACCTTTCAACAGCTTTCGTTTTCCATGTTTCCTGAGTAAAGTTAATATATGTTTCATCATGGTGTAAAGCTCCTGAAGAATTAAACAGTTCTCTTTTAACATACCAGATAATTCTTCGACAAATGCTTTATATTTCTATACATATACTTTGCATATAAACATGGACATCACAATTGCTTTTCCGGCGAGGTATGTTTCAAAATGATATCAACTGTTAATTTTATATAATGATAATAGGCATATACATCAATAACCTGAGTCGAACAATAAAGAGCAGAAGTATCTATGTTGACTCAGAAATACGAAAATTGAAATCCTGTTTGTGGTCAGTCCTCTCGTATGGCTGTGAACGCTGGAATATCTCCAACAATATCCAGAAACTGGAAGCTATTGAAATATGGTAGCTAAGAGAATTGTTGAGAATATCTTAGACAGAAAGAAAGACCAATGAAGAATTGTTACGTTTTGTAGGAGCCCAACGCTCATTGATGAAACAATCAGAAAAAAGGCAAATAAAATTTCTGGGTGTACCATACTCTATAAGAACATTGAAGGAAAAGAAGCAAAGATAGACAGTGAACATCAGACAGGGACAGCCCTAATATTGAAACAAATCAACGATTATCCAACGACGAACTCATCCAACGGACTGATGATAGAGTAGGTTACAGGACCCTGACCACTGTTGGCTGCACAATGCCTAACACGTGAAGATGTATATATCTATATATAAATCTATTTTCGTTTCTGTGTGAATTTCTTTCCTGGTTAGACACAGTAAATGCAAAAAATTCAGATTTTAATGTGACGTGTGTTTTTTTTCCATTTTATTGTTTGGTTATGTTGGCTATTTCGTCAAATGTATTCTTTCTCTGCTTACCCTTCTTCAGAATATCAGGTTTAGACTCACCAAAGGACAGAATGGTTCAGGTTGTCCAATGGTATCTCTCATCATTTCATGCTGGAAGAAAGGTGATTTGTTGCTTTTCGTATTGTGAAGCATTGTAGAATGATGTATTCGAAAGTGTCTAACAAATACCATTTGCTGATTTAGACTTGCAAATAATGAGGTAATATAAACTTCTTGTTCTCATTTTTCTCTCTCGCGCGCGATTGTTTCTTTGGTGCCTGGGCTTTTTCTCCTAGCGTTAGTTGTCATTATTTTAAAACTTCTAAAAATGTAAAAAAACAGTTGCTACCACTGGTTAGTTTTGCTTTTTGTCTTTTTGGTCCTCTATATATCCGACTGTTCTTACTTGGATATCTTTGTACCTTTAGTTTTTTGGTATTTGTAAGTCAATTGCTTCTTCACTGCTTGCAAGATACAGCAATACCGGTATTATTTTGAACAGTGCCAGATCTAAAGTTATTACTTGTGACAACTCAAACATTGGACAACAACTGATGCTCGATCAAAAAAACATCGAAGTAGTTGATAAGAACGCGAGTCCAGAGGGCCTTATATGCGTACTTCTGTTTGCAACATCTCTGGTCACATCGGGGTATTCGGTTAACAACAATGCTCAGAGTGTTCACTGCAGCAAGTAGGCCTCATGTGGCCAATGAAAGTAGCGGACGAAAGAAAGGTTTAGGTAGGCCATTTATACCTCAGAAAACCGGCAGGAATCCGGTGGTTGGACAAAGTAACCAATGATGAAGTGCGAACAAGTTGTGAAATGCAAAAGACGATTTCAATTCTGGTTAGGAAAAGGACATGGAAATTATTAGGCCTCGTCTTACCAATGCCAACCGACAGATGCTCAAAGCAAGCCTTCGTTACCATACCAGCGTACGAAGCGCTGCCAGGATGGAAGGGACATGGGTGATCAACCAAAAAAAGAACTGCTCATTATTTTAGGAAAAAAAGTGAGGAGTTTGAAATGCGACCATTACACCTCAGTCGAACAAACTATCAACAGACATGGCTAGAACATCTTAAAAGTTTACCTCAACATTGATTTCTGTGGGGAAAATAATACCGTGGGAGCAGCCAATGCTCAATAATAGGTGGAAAGTCTTACTGATACTCAAATTTTTTATGCATGTGTGATGGGCTGAGTAATGTGGTCATGCATGTTTCTGGCACTAGGACTACTGAAATAATCACCCCTATGGGGTGTTGAAATTGCATGTCTCTTTGTCTTTGTCTCAGCATATCTTTGTTGCTTTTACAGGGATCAATTGCAAAAAAACCCTACAACCCCATTCTTGGAGAAATCCTTAAATGTTCGTATAATTTAACAGATAAGGACATTGCACACGAGGTAGGTTGTCACAGTTGTTTAGCCCTACTGCCTGCCCTGTACTCTTTGCCCATTATGCCATGCCCCTAGCTCCTGCCCCTTTCCCCATCCTCGTCCCCTGCTGCTGTCCCCTTCCCTTCCCCCTTTTTCTTCCCCTTCCCCCTCCCCCTGCCTTTTTCCCCAGGTTTCATTCTCCATTAGCTTAGGTTGGCATGTGGATATGTAAGATAGCACTATTACAGTTACACAACTTATTTGACCAGGTGTGTAGCAGGTGTTAAAGCATTGACGTAAAGAGTGTGAAATATTTCATGAGTTTTGATTTTTAGATTGTTTAATATGTAAAAAGCTGTGAATTTTTTGTTTTGGTAATTATCAGTGTACAATACTTCATTAGCACCACTAGCAAGGTGTTTTTCCTTTACAATCACTATCACAATCTACATGTACCTTTTGATAGACGTGTTGACAACATGTATCAAGCTACTTCGACGGTTGAGAATTAATAATTTAAGGCATATCTAAAGCTTCTAGAGTGTCTTCTAGGGGTACTGGTGTATGATCAACATCTCCCCCCCCATTAATTGCTTTGGCAAAACTAACCGGTCAACTGCGATTGGGATTGGTGACATCCCGCTCCCTACACGAGTAATGTTGGTGTGCCTTAAATGTTGTATGACCTCTTAACGTCTTTTCTTTATTGAGATTATTCCTTCATGTTTCGTTGACACTTATCTCTTATTTGGTGTTCGGTAAACGTAGAACAAAATTGAAATTCAAAATCATTAGCTGATAATGCAATCTGCAGAGGATGTGATGCTATCTTATGACTAAGGCTTGCAGGTCAGAAAGGGTAGTAAAGTTGACAAGCTTATATTTCAGATCTACCATTGCTAGAATTGAGCACAAGATAGAATGACAGCACTGTTCCTTTCAATTTATGTCATATTTTTGTGACTGGATTTATTTGGTGTATCAGATAGTTAAGGATGGGTACTTGATCATATTACGCTGACGCCATACTCACATAAAGACCTATTTACTGTCACAAACAATGTGGAGCTTTTAAGAGACTACTTATTGGAGTAATTTGGAATCACAATTATGTTTCCTATAAACCTTTTGCTGCATCACGGCATCGTTGCATGAAGGAAGTCAGTTTACGCAGTAGCAGTAACTAGCGAATTTCTCAGGATTTTGTCTTGTCTTGTACGTAACCGCATCGGACGGAATCAGTAGGAAAGGTATGCTTCTACTATCAGCGCTATCTGCCTAGCATTTTACTATCCCCTTCAAGACCAGTCGCTTCTAAAAACGCACTTGTAAACGTCGATCTATGCCATCCAATCTTTCTAGGTACATCCAAAGTAGACGTAAGCTGGCTGCTTCTTTGTACCTCGTCACATGACAAGCTAGAGGTAGACTGTGTTGCGTAGTGATGGTAGACAGCCACGGATTTTTACTATTTAGGAACTTATTGTCATCTTGTACTACTCTACTCTCCTTAATCCAAACAAAGTCTGCACTCTGCTCAATCCTACACTAGCCTGTCTTATAGTGTACAAAGTATTGGTTTGGTTCGTACGTTTCCAGCTATGCCACTTCTTCCCTTCATCATATCTTTGTGTCGTGATGCCACGTTGGTTTGAGTGTTGGCTTTTGAGACCAAGGGTCGCAATCCTGTCGGCTTCCCGTCGATGCAGCTATCTTGGTAATTCACCACTTATGAGTAATAGATAGATATTTGAAAATAATATATTATTATAACCTAATAGATTATAATTATATTGAAAGTTTGTATTTCCCTTTGTCGTAGGTATGTGCAACCCTTATTTTCTAGTATGCCGTAAAGTAAATACATTATAATTAAATTCTTTCCCACACCATTTGTTGTATAGGGCGTAGCCCATCTTCGTTTTCTTAGCCTTTGGACCACACAGCTGTGCAAGCAGAGGAAATGCTACAGTAAGGGGCTGGCCCACTGGTAGCACGGTGTGTTTAACTTCCATAGTGCTGAGCTGGAAAGCATTATGTACCATTTTTTTAAAGTCTTTGGTATGACCCGATCGTGGATTCGAACCCACAACATCCCACACGCAAAGCTAGCACTCTGCCACTACGCCACTGCTGCTGAGGCTAAATATATTTCAAATCATCGTTAACTTGCCTTCTATTCTTCCTTCACAGGTTAGACTGTCTGATGATGGGCCAGTGTCGTGGGCAACTTGCGAAGATGTGAGCTTCATCGCAGAACAAGTCTCTCACCATCCTCCCAGTATGTACGAGTTTGAGTGTATCGTATTTCCAATTAGTGCAATGTATCTTTAGGTCAAACTAAGTACAAATCTTGGGAGTTACATATGTAATTTTCCACAATGTTTATTTGGACCTTTTGACGCTAGGGATGGTTCGAGTACGTTTAGTTAATTAAACGTCTTGACGAGGGATGTTCCTCTTGGTGTCATTTTGTAATTGTAAAATCGTTATATGTTCTTGACAATGAAGAGAACGTAGAACTAGTCAATGTTATCAGGAGTGACGGTAAGATATTCTTAATTATTTATAAAGTAGACAATAACTGTGCATCAGATTAACCTCAGCGATACAATTTACAAAGACTAAGGACACGATGTAAAAAAATTTTCGCCTTGGCTAATGCCCTCCCCTCGAATTAAGTACGTTGGGTTGGGGTCATAGTTAACTATATTTGAAAATCGCCTCGAAAATTTCCGACTTTGCGCTAGAAACATACTTAAAAGCTTTTTCCTCCTAGAGAACAGCCATCTTGCGCTCCCAAAGCGAAAATGACTGCCAAAACGTGCGATTCTGCCATAGGCGAACATTTGCTAGAAAATTTAGAATGCGCCAAAATGTATAGGGACGAAAATTTTCGGATAATTGGCACAGCTAGATCGTCCTTCCATCTAAGCATATTGGAGTTCTGTCTACATTAAAGCAAGAAAAACAGTACTCTATAGGCAGAAAGAGTTCGTTCATTTGGAGTCTTCAAATAATGGTTTGTATTTTCTTTTTCTCTTTGTTTCTTTCCTTTCTTGCTTATGATTGGCTAGTTTTGATACATGTTTCGTGCAAAAATGCTGCCATATACATATGCTTTCCTTTCTGACGATTCATACTCTGAAGAGTGTCAGACGATTAAAGCTTTTAAGTATGTTTTTAGCGCAATGTCGCAAATTTTCAAAGCGATGTTCAAGTTTTGCACCACTAAAGGATTGTCTGACAATATTTGATCACTGAATTAAACATTCACTACCTCAGATAATCAGTCCCGGCAATACGTGTCTCTGCATTGTCTTACTTTCCGTTAAAACAGTTTTTTACATTTCTCGAAGAACCGATAGTATTTCATTCTTATTAAATAAAATCTCTTATTATCACTGGTACGCCTCTCTTAAGGCATCCAATCATTGTTGTAATTTTTCACTATTATTGCTGCTATTAATCTCATATAGTTACATAAGAATCTGATCTCAAAAAAGTTCTATATCTCATACCTTCGAAATCTCATTCACAAATTTTTCTCAGGGAATATCATTATTGAACAGAGGATTCAGAAAGGTTTTTGGAGCATACAGCACAAATGTGATTTATCATTGAAAAAACTCAGATCAAGAAATAGTCGCTTGTAATATCTCTCGACTTGATCTGGAAAATGCATTTGGAGAGGTTCATTATAGATTCATATATAAAGTTTTAAATTACCACTGCATGGCCATCCATATTCAAAGTTTCATTCCTATAAACAGACTTCTCCACACGTATTGTAACTACAAATGTTTTTACTTCATTCATCTCATTAAGTTCACTGTGTTTGACAGGGTGACTGCTTAAGGCCGCTTCTCGTCACCTTGTGTCTCAGTATACTCATTAACACAACGAACGTGAACGATTCCATCTGTTGAGATATTTTGCTAGTGTAGTCTCTTGTTTAGCCCGTGTTGACTAGTTTCAGTTTGCTAAAGATGGAGCAGTTGTAAGTGAGTTACTTCTCAACCAGTGTGAATGGGCTGCAGTGGTCAAGGGAGTGCTTGAATGTGTACTATTTGGCATTAAAAGTACTACTACAAGATCTGTTTAATGTCGTTCAAACGTTGTTTTGCTAATAAAGTGATTTCGAAAGTAAAACGTAGAGTTTATTCGTTCCCTTGGCCGATGTTTTGATTTTGATATGTGTAATCAGTGTAATAAGTCTAAGCTTGCTGACATTGATAAAAACATTATTTTTAAGATTGTCTTCTGCCTTTGCATTCCAAAAATTAAGTATTGCTCTGCCATCTTATCTTCTTGTAATTATGTCTTGACATCTAACACTTGCTGACCTTTCTAAGGCGCGGGATCTGACCATTTTGACAACTTTATCTCTGCTTACGTCAGTAAGCAGCTGCAAACACGAATGTTGTACTCAAAGTGATGCTTGTCTTTCCTTTTCTTTTCTTTTCTTTTCTTGTCTTTTCTTTTCTAACAAGTTTGGTTTCAACCGTTATCTTCCCTAAATATTACCAATGTTAAACAGTGTACCTTGGTGATAATGATAAAAATTTTGGATAGCCCCTAAACTCAATTCTCTTTGATCATCAACTCAAAGTAACATACCTTAGAACATCTTGTGTTTTACTGTTCGCTGTATCAACAGTCTGCCAAGAAAGCCTAATTGCCTAACTGAGTTATTTCTTCTAGTGCTGATTGCCCTCTTTGCTTAATGCGTGAGTCCCTTCTTTATGTAGTTTCTGACCGCAAAGTTTACCTTGAACAGGGTCGCTTCACATGGCTCATAACTTTGTTTTAAATTGCTTTACTCCTACTAAAAAATCTGCAAAGAACACTCTTCTCTATGTTGATATTTCTTACTTCATCGGCCCAATAGTGTTAACTGGAAATGAATGAGGTCCAGACCTTCCCTAAAGTTTTCTAATAAATATATGTGCATTATCTAACTAACGGTTCGTTTCAGATCAAGTCTTCTCAATAATTATTGACGCATGTAGCACAAATACAATTTTGTAATAAAAGAGCTTGACTATTAAATGAAAGGTCGGATTCATCAACTTAGGAATCAGCTCTTTTGGGACAATTGGTAAAACGTCTGTCGATTTCTTAAAATGTAAAAGGATTTGGGATACGATAACAAGGCAAAAATCTACGTCATCCGAAAAGTCATGAACATTACCATAAGAATTACGTATTACACATTTTACCTTAGACAGGAAGAATGGATAAATCGTGATGTGAAATACTCAATCATCATCTCATCGTATTTTCTTTAGGATTCATGTAGCCAGTTACAAGTTCCTTGTAAAGTGAGATTTGTAATTGTAGTCTTACGTTATCATAGACAGAGTTTACTGTCATTATTATTATTATTGATAAAGTTGAATGCGCTTTCAGTGCACTTTTTGAAACACGTTAATTTGATCGTTTCATGATACGATTAACCTGTTCCCTGGTTTAATTTGTTCCAAAGCCTTGATATCGTTGATGCCAAAGTTAAGTATGCGAGACTTCTATATTTATAGTCAATAATACTCTCATTTGTTCTTATATCCAGTTTCAGCTTTTTACGCCGAATGTGAGAACAAACGAGTGGCATTTAATTGTCATATCTGGACGAAATCTAAATTTCTTGGGCTATCTATTGGAGTACACATGGTTGGACAAGGTGGGTTATTAGTAACTTAGACTCAACACTATACATAGTGTTCTTTCATTAAATGAGAGTCAACAATACAATGCAAAAAACTAAAGTAAAACATTTCTCACATGAGTATACGTAGGCTACACACAAACAAGTTAACAAGGACACCACACACACAAACATACCACACCGGAATACGTAGCACACATTCGGACAAAAAAACCTACACAAAGACACCACACATGCAAACGTAACACACACATACATGCCAGATACTAAGCAAAAAAACCAACAAGCTGAGTAAGACAGAACACGCAAACATGTGGCACAAAAATACATTGTACACACTCGGACAAGAAAACAAACATACTACAAACACCAGCATACTGCACACAAACATTAGACAAACACAAACATACTTTATGCAAACATTAGACACACACAAGCTACTACACACAAACATTACATACACGCAAACATACTGTACACAAACATCTGACGCACACAAACATACTGCACGCAAACATTCGACACACACAAACATACGGCGCACAAACATACAACTCAAACAAACGTTTGACACACACACATATGTACTACACATTCGGCAAAAAGCCCCAACAAACTAAGTTAGAACACACACAAACATGCCACACATATGTACGTACCAAACACTTGGACAATGAAAACAGACCACGCATATACATACAGCATATTCAAAAATCCGAACACACTTCTATGACTTTGGTGATCAACAACTGACATCCATCTACCTGCCAGTAGAATTGTAGTGCTGCATTGATCCTGCCCCTTCATTTCTTTTTTAAATAGAGGATATAACCAAATTGGATACTATGTAACGTTAATTATTAACAGAATGATTTTATTAAAATGTGAATACTTCCAAACATGTGGATTTGTGCCAATACAAATTTGTTGATACCAATAAGGCTTTTCTATTTGACTTTTAATAGTTACTGTGCGTGACGGCTTGTTGCTGTTGGTTTGCTGTCATTTTTCTGGTTTTAACTGCATCTTGTTGGTTCATTTTTTCATCCCTTAAACTTACCTCAAGCAGAGAAAACTGGGCTCAGAAGTAAATATAACTGCTTTTTGGTGGAGTTCAACATCATGTCTTTCCAACGAGAGCTTTGTATCGAAAGACACTGTGATATCTCACCCTCGTCTTATGCATTATCAATGTAAAGATACAAAGTTTGCTGGGAATTTAAACGATCGATATTGTAGGCGAGGCTTCGACTTTAAGCGGATTATTACTCGTAATAGCATCGCAAAATTATAAAGTATTTTCCCATCCAACTCGCCTGCACCAGCAATGGACATTTTACGTTTCTAGTTTGCAATCAACTGTAGTTCTTTGACTTTTCGATGATTCTTATTTGTTTTGTTGATATAAATTGCTTTAGGTGTATGCTATGTGCTTGATTACGATGAAGATTATATCATGACGTTTCCAAATGGTTATGGAAGGTAAGTTTGTCTAATTGCAGTCAGTTTTTCCAATTTTTCGAGGCCCAGTTGCTAATGATTTAAATGATGCCTGTAATAATGCGGGTAATTAGCCAGATTTTCAAAATAGTTAAACACAACAACGCAACTAAGTTGGGGGTATAATTAATATCTTAACTCGACGTTTCGGTTACAACTTTAATCGTCTTCAGGAGGAACAATGATGTGTAACTACATGACTAACAAGATGAAGGAGAAACATGAAAGTGCGTGTTATGACAATGATTAAACACAGAAAGAACTAGCCTAAAATAACCAAAATAGTAGCGAGGCCCTCACCACAGAAGGGAGGTTCCCGCCATGGAAGGAGGCCCTCATTTTTTATGTTTATGGATAGATATTTGCTGTGATTACATTTTCTCATATTTTGATGAAGGAAGTGACATTTACAATGACTAATGGCATGATACAATAGAGTACAATAGAATCCACATTTCGCATAGCGCGGGAACTTGAACATGGTTTGACGATTAACGAAACGGACTGATCTACAGTAGCAAGGATCCAGTCAAACTCAGAATATTTTCTTAACCTTCAGTGCTGAATGCTAATATAGCCTTTACAAAACGTACTCTGTTAGTGGGCTGGTTTCCTTGTGTATTTTGTGCGCAATAAAAGAAATGAAGCATTTGCGGTCATTGCATTCGTTTAGTAAACAAAAGCACAGTGAATTTATAGTTTTGTGTGACGTCGCAATAGTTTGAAAAATTCGATAACTGTTTTTACAGTGTGCATTATTTATTATGAATCGCGAAAAATTCCTTGTAAAATTAGTATTGCTATTTGTTGTTGATATACGTTATCTTCTCACAGGTCTATCTTAACTGTGCCATGGGTTGAGCTTGGAGGACAAACAGAGATAACGTGTGCAAAAACAGGTTATACTGCAAATATTGAGTTTCATACAAAGGTATGTTTTACCACTGTGTATTGGCTAACTTACTTTTGATAAACTAGTATTTCTTGCATATCAAGGAACTATATCTGGCGTAGAACGGGTAAAGTAAAACTGTAAAAGTTGGAACGGAAAGATATAGAATTTCGTACAAAGGTATGTTTTACCACTGTGTATTGGCTAACTTACTTCTTATTAACTAGTATTTCTTGCATATCAAGGAACTATATCTGGCGTAGAACGGGTAAAGTAAAACGGTAAAAGTTGGAACGGAAAGATGTAGAATTTCGTTCAAAGGTATATTTTACAGCGGTACCGTGAATAACTTAACTTATTTCAGATAAACCATATTACTTGCATGTTAATACGACATTTTTGGTGTACATTGGCTGAAAGTAACCGATTAAAAGGGGTAAAGGAAGAGGTAAAGTGGTATGTAGAGAAGCAAGAACGTCACTTGTTTATTGATTTAAATGTGTTAAATGTCATACCCAGATTACCTAGGTGTGGCTATCCCAATTTTTAAAGCAGCTAATAGTTAATGTTAGCAAGTAGAAACTAAAATAGGAGCAATTTTCCCTCGTAGAAATATCCAGCCATTTCGTCTCCATGTTATGAAGTTAGTTTGCATATTAGTTATACTTATGTATTTGCCCCCTGCTTGAACATTTGTAGGATATGCGAGTGTTCGTTTGCGTTTGAAGGTCACAGACAATGTCTCCACGTCATTCGTCGCCGTCTTGATCCATCTTTTGCTATTCGTGAATGCTTTACCTCAGGTGGTCTTTGGCTAGCGTTTTTCTCTTTCCTGTAGTCGTTCCGTTAATATTTTCGGTATTGTTGATGAATTTGATAAAGAGTGAAGATGATGCCTTCTTAGGACCGTCCTCTAATGGCCCATGAAGTCTCATTTTTCATTATTTTTCACAAATGCCGCCTAGTATGCATAATTGGGATATTAACTTGTCAATACACGTATACGAATGTTGCTTCTGTACAAACGTTTGTATTTACATACAACTATATACTTTTTGTTTGTGGGGTTTTTTTCTTAGCCTTTTTATGGTGGAAAAAGACACAGAGTTACAGCGGAAGTGTTGTAAGTGTTAAATTAATGTTCAGCGTTAACAAGCAACGTGTTTACGTTTTTCATTATACTATCGCTGTTGCAATTAAAGATTCGATTTTCTATTTGGTATCCTTGGCCTATCATGGTCATTTTGTTCGTCTTATTCTTGTCTGTACCGTGTCCTACTTCTAATGACAAATGTTTGATAGTATTGTATCCTGGACGGGATTTTTTTGATCAAGACCAAGGTTCGTACTATAGTGATAGAATGTTTTAAAATATCGTACACAATTATGTTGATGCAGCAGGTCGACAATTATTGTACGACCTGCAGGACTGGCCTGACACAAAAGTATGAGATTGATTAAGACAGTGGTCCCCAACCCTTTGTGTGCCAAAGACCCGTTTCAAAGTTTTAGAAATTTCTGAGGACCGGTGCATGGATAAGTGGCAGATTTACAAATAAAAACTTAAACATCGGGTCTCTAAGTCGTTATATTTGAACTAGTTTAGGTTCTTACGATATATATACATCAATAAAAGTAAAAAGAAAAACCAGAAACACTAAAATTTGTTAAAATGTAAACACCAGTCACCAATGACACCTAAAAAATCTTTGAAAAGTATTTAAAAAATCTTGCCAGATTTCAAACCGAAACGGGAACAGTACCGAAAAAAGTGCAAAAAAATTAATGCTTTCATCCCACGGCCCGGCAGGAATTGCTTTACGGCCTGGTGCTGGTCCGCGGCCCGGTGGTTGGGGACCCCTGGATTAAGTGACATACGATTGCTCTTGCAGTTTAAAAAAGGACCGTTGTAAAGAACATTCGATCAATGCTATATAACGAATATATTTGCAGGGGTTGGTGCTCTGACGTATGACACATGAGGCCCGTAGGAATGTAGTAACTAACATAAAGCCCATATGTAGGAACCGCAAAACGAAGGGAGCTTTAGAGGTAAAGGGAGTTTTTTTTTGCGTAGGCACCCTTTAGAACCTCGAAAAATGCACCGTATATGCAAAAGAAGAGTTTTAACCATTCTTTCTTTAGAGGTAAAGGGAGTTTTTTTTGCGTAGGCACCCTTTAGAACCTCGAATAATGCACCGTATATGCAAAAGAAGAGTTTTAACCATTCTTTCGAAAACATCTCATTTCAGTGATAATATTTCAGAAATGAAGTCTTAAGACAAATTATAGCAAATACATACAAAAGGCAATTAAACGAGTCTAATGTTGTGTTACAAACACTGGTTATTGAGGGTTATGCCGATGGATTGATCTTCAGTTCAATCTAAAGGGCACTTACCATCTGTTGCGTGTGCAACTTGTTGTAGACAGCAACATATCATGGACATCCTTTCCCTAGAGAACCCTATCTTTTAGTTTTTGATGTGGAATGAGATTGGCTTGATGGCAGATCAAGTGCTTAGACTCTTCATCTAGTCTTGGGACATTTGTAGGCACGTACTTAATTTAAAGGGATATTTAGGTAGAGGTATTCAACACCATATCGTAGTTGCTAAATACTCGCATTAAATCGTAGTCACTGCTGAGTGGAACTTCTGGTTATTTACCCATTGTGTATAAAATATATGGCAACTAGAATGACCTCGCAGGGTGCAGACCTCCTCTGCACAGTTCATTTTTCACGATATGTTGACGTACATCAAAAATAATACTCCTGTATCTATTGAATCTGCTTTATTAGATTTCTTGAACATGCAAACATACCCTAATCTTGTCAGGATCCCTTCACAATTTTCACAATGGTTGAGGATCCCGCCACCCAAAGGTCATTCCTGCCATTTTTAAAGTGATATTGCGGAATGAAATTTCAATCCCAGTTGACGCAATGTTAACGAAAATTTCAAAGTAATTCAGGATCAGGATTTGGTCCAGATCATTACAAAGTAGGAATCATCTTTAGCCAGACTGAACACTTAAATACTGTAAAACTGTTAAAACAGTACGTTCTTTTTTCCTAACTATCAGGCAAACAAACAGACAGATAGACGCTAACAAAAACAACCACCTTGGCAGAAGTAGTTACGTCATACTTAACACTATGTTGTTTTTACGCCAGGAGTTTGTCCTGGGGTAGCACCCTTTGCGCAACTATCATTACATTACAGAATAAAATTATTTTATCCACTCTTTCTTCTTCCCCCACCCCCTCCTCTCTCTCTCCCTTCCTCTGTCTCCCTTCCTCTGTCTCCCTTCCTCTGTCTCCCTCCCTCTGTCCCCCTCC
>JANTCA010078914.1:0-14758 GCA_024741275.1 Chironex yamaguchii
CTTTCCTTAGCTGTTCTTTCTGAGAGCCATCCGAATCATTTTCTGCCCTATAGTTTTTCGCAAGAAAAAGTGTCGTTGCAGCTTTCAGTACACATTCCCAAGCGGCAAAATTACAGTCGTAGGTAAGCTTCATATTGACGACTGCGCCAATGTTAGAGTAGAAACATACACAAGCTCTGTTCACAAGCGAGCGACAGAAGTTCTCATTTCTGTCATCACTGTCTATTGTTCAGCGCCTGGTACGTCTCTCACAGATATGTTATCTTCGTGTGATTTTGTCGTATAGAATGGGTGCTTCTGTCTAGTTTATGGTCGCTTTTGGGGTGATGCGATAACACTCAGTATTACCTCTACTAAAGAGGAGGAATTTACTTCTGAGAGAGTTGTTTCAAAGTACGCCTGCAGCAAAGAGCAATGGGGGCAACAGCTCTCCTAGCCTTCAGCTAACGGAAACGCAGGGAGTAAAAAATCTTCACACTACAAGGTGCAAAAGAATTTGCTCAAGCAAATGAGAAAAGGCAGAAGTTGTTCAGAAAATATTAAAATGCACTTGCTAGGAAAATAAAGCGTGCTTAACTTCATCATTTACGATCTGTTTTGATGCAGTATTTACAGGGATAGTAACCTGCAAAGTTTTAACCTGTTATTGTGCGTATTAAAATTTGTGGCCATAATGAACCTACAATAGCATATATTTTCATCCATTAAGGACGACATGAACTGACTTTGAAATACATTGATATCACATGACTAAAGCGTTGAAACTCAGAAAGTGGCTGGGTCCCGCAAAATGCGATGACACAAATTTCCTTCCAATCAGGAAATGCTAAAACAGCTCTTTGAAAAATGTAAAAACAGCTTAGTTCAATTTGTTAATGCCATTTAACTAATTCTATTCTTCCATTGGAAAGCATGACTAGAACTTCTCGCATTTTTCTTTTTCTCAAAAACGTCTTTTAAAAATGCTTAGATTTGGGGGCGTCAGAATTCTTTTAGCTTGAATCGTCACAAAGAAACAATATGTTGCACAAAGTAGCCTGAGAATACGTAAGCGACAAAACAGTAGGGTGAATTGTAAAGAATGCAGACACATTTGGGGAGTTTTGGTGCCCTTATCACAAGTTTTCCTCTGTTGCCATCTTTCTATTTAGACGTTCTTGATTGTTTCTGGCACATAATTCATCAAACAAGACGGTCGTTACTTGCAAATAAAACCGACTTTTGGCCCGTGAGTTGCCTGCAGTTGCCCTGAAATTAGTCGTCCGTAAATTATCTAAACCTTTTATATCAACAACTACTGATCCTTTGCTAGTATTAAATATTACTTAGGTACTCAATACGTTCTATCAACGGAAAAATATGTAAATATTTTCATGCTGTTTCTTTATTAATACATGTATTTGCTGGAGTTCTGTTTGCTTTGACAGGACAAAACAATTTTGTCCTCCTCTTTAGTAGAGGCAATACTGAGTGCTATCGCATCACCCCAAAAGCGACCATAAACTAGACAGAAGCACCCATTCTATACGACAAAATCACATGAAGATAACATATCCAAATGGTCAGTCGATTGTCTCGCATTAAAATAGCTTTTGACCTCCGTGTGGCCTGGCATTGACTGTACTCATTCGTGGGTATAATTTCGGACAACTTTTCTCCAAGCTACAATTAAATTCTTGCTATCGTTAATAGACCCAAGTACGAAAGATGAGCAAGGTATTTATCTTTCAATGAAGTAGACAGCTCATACATTTCATATTTAATAACGAAGCACTAACACTTCATCATCAGAGCAGTTATTTGTTATTTTATGAAGGACAAGCTACAGTTGTATTACACAAGATTTTTAAATTGAAAACAGACTCTTAAAAAAGGTTTATGCGGTTAAAATCTAGAAAATCGCCTTGAATGTTTGTGAGGTTGTGCTTAAAACATATTTGGAGGCTCTTTCCGTCTGATACTCAGATAGCAAATTGTCCATGCCAAAATATTACTATATGCCAACCATTGAAAAAAGTGGATCCGATCTGGTCAACCATAAACAAGAAATAGTAAGGAAAAAAGAAATTGCGGTGAAATGTTTCACTGCGTTAATCCAAGCCTTATTTCAACTACCATCAATATCTTTTGCCGTTTTTTTCCCGAGGATTGCATTGTTAACACACAAAAATGTTAAGTACTGTATGAATTTGACTGACGACGTGAAACAAAGAACATAGGTCAGGCTTTTCAAAGATTGGTTTGAATCATGACACAACGTGTTCCAGCCAGTGTAAGCCGGGCATCAATTCCTACTAGAAAACAGCTATGTCGCGCTTGCAATCCTAAAAGTACTGCCAAAACATGCTTTTCTGCCATACCTGAAGATTTCGATGAAAGACGAGAATGTGACAGATGTATGAAGAGGAAACTTTTGAGACGTTTATTTAGCAAGATCGTCCAGAAATCGTAAGAGAAATGGATTCTTTCTTGTTGGAACAGGAAATTTTGGACTCTGTATGTTTTTGTTTGGCTGTAATGTGGAAAAGGTATTTTCGTTTTGTCAAGTTGCTTGTAAAAGGCTATGCAATTAGATTTATACTTGACAACGATAAAGCCTTGTGATCTCTGTTGGACAACTGCAAAGTGTGGCTGCTTTATAATTTGATGGTTACTCGTGCCTGCTACAAAGATTAAAGGGAAGCTGAAAGACTGATTGAGGTATCTCTAGAATTGGAATATTTTTGTCTAATATATCTTTCTAAGATAAAGCTGAATTCCTTGTAGATCATGTTTGAACCCAGCCTACGTTTGTGTAAATAGATGAATATATTAAATATGTATGTGTATATATGCAATGCACATAATTACATAGTCTATCAAAATATAATACATGTGTCGTACGTACACAAGAATAATTTGTGGAAATATTTAGTTTCCTTTCTCGATAATTGCTGTTTTGTGAAAGTGTTATGTTTTATATGGCCTGATCGGAAATTTTAATCCAGCTCTTTAGCACTATATATTTGTTAATTTTCACCAAATTACACAAAGGAACCTATTGACCACTAAACAGAAAGTTATAACTATTAGTTAATTATTGCTGTTTTGTGAATACGTCCTCTCCTGCTCAAGAGTGTAAATCCAATCCCGTATTATGGTAAATCGTGGAGAATCATCGGGTCATACAAAGAATTCTATCGTTTCCGCCAATAAAGCACCAATTTTACACGATAATATCACTAGAAGACAGTTTTTTCAACTGGTTTGTCTCTTGTCTAGATATAAACACATTTTGTCCAGCATTTGGCCTTCACATGGACTGTTCTTATTTGAGGGTAAAACTTTCAATATCTTTTCACCAAGCTAAAAAAGAATTTTGACTATTGTTAATTGACCCAAGTACCAAAGATAACCTTGATGTTTATTGTTTACTGAAATAGACAACTCATGCCTTTCATATTTAATAACGAAGTACTAAGATTTCGTAAGCAGCGCGATTATAGGATATTTATTTACGGACAAGTTACAATTTTGTTACTTCAGTTTTTTAAAGTTAAAAGAGGCGTGCACTTCCTGCTGAAAGGTCTCTTAAACAAAGTCTTAGCGTCTCAAAACTTGAAATCGGCGTTGAATGCTTGCGACATTGTGCTTAAACCGTATTGGAGAGTTCATCCTGTCTCATACTCCAAGAACTCAAATCTATCAGTAAGGAATGAATAAACATATGGCAACCTTTTTATGAGAAAAATATATTCGAGCAGGTCAACTATAAACAAGAAGTAAGGACAAGGAGATCATGTAGTGAAACTTTTCTGTGCTGATAATCCGAGTCTTGTTTTCAGGACCAGGAACACATTACGATATTTTTCTAGGGAATGGGTTGTTACCACACAAAAATGTTAATTATTAAATGAATTTGGGTGCCAATGTGAAATCAGGCATATAGGTCTTACTTTTCAATAA
Source organism: Chironex yamaguchii (assembly GCA_024741275.1). NCBI lineage: Eukaryota > Metazoa > Cnidaria > Cubozoa > Chirodropida > Chirodropidae > Chironex > Chironex yamaguchii. The sequence continues at coordinate 3,946 of JANTCA010078914.1, forward strand.
GCGGGTTAAATCATGCAAGAACGTGTTCCAGCCAGTGTAGGCCAAGCACCAATTCCTACTAAACAGCAGCCATGTCGCTTTGCAATACTACAAGGACTTCTAAAACATGCTATTCTGCCATACCTCAAGATTTCGATGACAGTCAAGAATGTGCCAGATGTATAAAGAGGAATATTTTGGAACAGTTAATTTAGCAAGATCTTCCAGAAGTCGTAAGAGAAATGGAGTCTCTCTACATTAAAACAAGACATTTATGACTTTGTGTGTAATACGAGTTTGTTTTTGGTTGGGCTTTAATCTGTAAAGGTATTTTCTCTTTGTCAAGTTGCTTGTAAAAAGCTATGTAACTCCATTTATACTTGATAACGATAATAACTTGTGATCTCTGTTGGCCAAAGGCAAAGTGTGGCTTCGTAATTATTAGATAGTTACTGGTACCGGCTACAAAGATTAAAGAGAAACTGAACGACTCATTGACGTTTCTGTAGATTTAGAATACTTTTTTTGCACATATCTTTCAGAGATAAAAGTGAATTCCTTGTAAATGATTTTTGAACCCAACCTATGTTGGTGTAAATAGATGAATATATTAAATAGAAATATATATATGAACATCATAGTTATACAGTCTAGCAAAGCATTATAAGTGTGTCATACATGCATATGTGTTATATGTGGAAAGATTGAGTTTCCTCTGCCCATAATTGTTGTTTTGTGAAAGTGTTCTGTTTCATATGACTTGGTAGGAAATTTTAATCCAGCTCTTTAGCAATATTTATTTATTAATTTTCACCGAATTACACAAAAAAATCTATTAATCGCTTAAGGGGAACAGAAAATTATAACTATTAGTCAATTGTTATTGCTTTGTGAATATGTCCGTTTTGACTTCTCGTTTTCAAGAGTGTAAATCCCATCCCCTATTACGGTCAATCGTGGAGAATCTTCGGATCGTACAAATTATTCTATCCTTTTCCCGACTAAAATACTAATTTTTCACGATAATATCACTAGAAGAAAATTTTTCTAACTGGTCTGTCTCTTGTCTAGGTATACACAACATTTGTCTTGCACGTGGCCTTAGTATTAACTGCTCATATTCGAGCCTAATATCATTGATCAATTCTCCTTTGGAGGAAATATGATTTCCTGTTGTTGACTTATGGCCTCTTTTGTAACGAAAGGATAGATTCCCTTCGTTGGGCGAATTTGACATCTATCGACTGTGACTGGCTGCTGCAGAAAATCCCTGAAAGTGCAAGCTCCAGATAATTTCATCACTGTGGCAACGGGTTTAAAGCCCAGGATAGTGATAAGACTTCTTCAAGGTCAAAGCGTAGATCAAAGAACTACGTAGGCAAAACCTGAAAAGCCGAGAAGCTTGCCAAGTGCAAACACATAATGTTGCAGAGGGTGGCATCAAAATCTGGCTAATCTCTTAAAAACATCTGAGAATCTCTGAGAATATAAGCCGGTGCATATGTTTAAGATTGAATCTATCAGAAATGATAATTCTAAGGCAATAGTACATACGGGCTGGGAGGACTTAACTCCGAAAAATGACTGAAGTGTACGCTTCAAGCTCGCTTTTTGGCTCAAAGGCTAAGACCTCACTGGTAAATCAACAATGTTTATATAGTAAATGTAACCTGTGCACTGCATGGTATGTAGGCTATAATGATGGTGCCGCTCATGAAGGACATGGAAATACACAAAGAAAAATCCTTCTCCATTTACAAGGAAACAAAATAGTTAAATTCTTCTTCTTTCGTTCAAATATTTTCACTATCAAGCAAAATTAACTAGCCAATTTGGTTGTTTTTGTAAAATAGACGAGAATATTAAATATACTGAATATAAAAGTACATATACATTTGTTACGTGTTCATTTGCAGGAATGTGATGGCGATTGCATATGGCTGTTTAGGAGCAGTCGTGTGCTAATTGTACTACTTTATAGTGTATTTATACATTTCTTATGTGTTTATTTGTAGGAGGTTGCTGATGATTACATGTGGTTGTTTATATACAGTATTGTGTTGAATGTGTCACATCCCAGGGTATTTATAGAGGTATTATTTGTTCCTTTGTAAGAGTGTGCTGGCAATTGCGTATGGTTGTTTGCGAGAAGTGGTGTGTTAATTGTACTATATTACGGTGTATTGATAGAATTCTTATGTGTTCCTTTGTAAGAGTGTGCTGGCAATTGCGTATGGTTGTTTGCGAGAAGTGGAGTGTTAATTGCACTATATTACGGTGTATTGATAGAATTCTTATGTGTTCCTCTGTAAGAGCTTGCTGATTATTACATGTGGTTGATTATGTGCAGTGTTGTGTTGAATCTGCTACACCCCTGTGTACCTGTACATTTGCTATGTATTCATTTCAAAGAATATGCTGGCGATTGCATATGATTGTTTAGAAGCAGTGTTCAATGTATTGTAGTACATGCCAGAATATTTACACATTTGTTATAAGTTCATTTGTAAGAATGTGCTTATGTATGCATACTGCTGTTTACGTGCAGTGTTCTGTTGAATGCATTGCATGCCAAGTTATGTATACATTTGTTATAAGTTCGTTTGTAAGAATGTGATTATCTTTCCATACTGTTGTTTACTTGCAGTATTCTGTTTAACAATGTTTAACATCCCAGTGTTTTCAAACATTGGTTATGTGTTCATTTTTATAAATGAGCTCATGATTACGTGTTGTAGTTTATGTACAGTGTTTTGTTGAATGTGTCACATCCCAGTGTATTGATACATTTGTTATGTGTTCATTTGTCTTAGTGTGCTGATGATAGCATATTGTTGTTTATGTGCTGTGCTGTGTTAATAGTACATCACAGTATGCTGATATATTTCTAATCTGCTGATTATGTGATGATGTCGTTTATGTGCAAGGATTTGTTATTGGTACAAAATGCAGGTTTGCAAATATATTTGTTACTTGCTCATTTGTAGGGACGTCCTGATGATTGCATATGGTTGACCATGTGCAGTTTTGTCTTGGGTGTAAGTAATCCCAGTGTACTTATACTTTTTCTATGTATTCTATTGTAAGAACGTTGTAGTGATTAGACATGGTTGGTTATGTGCAGTGTTGTTTTGAATATATTACATACCAGTGTAGGTATAGCTTTGTTATGTGTTCACTTTCAGGAATGTGCTGATGATTGCATATGGTTGACTATGTGCAGTGGTGTCTTGAGTGTAAGTAAACTTAGTGTACTTATACTTTTTCTATGTATTCTATTGTAAGAACGTTGTAGTGATTAGACATGGTTGCTTATGTGCAATGTTGTTTTGAATATATTACATCCCAGTGATGGTATAGCTTTGTTATGTGTTCACTTGTAGGAATTTGCTGATGATTGCATATGGTTGTCTATCTGCAGTGGTGTCTTGAGTGTAAGTAAAATTAGTATACTTATACTTTTTCTATGTCTTCTATTGTAAGAACGTTGCAGTGATTAGACATGGTTGCTTATGTGCAATGTTGTTTTGAATATATTACATCCCAGTGATGGTATAGCTTTGCTATGTGTTCACTTGTAGGAATGTGCTGATGATTGCACATTGTTGTTTATCTGCAGGGTTATATTAATTGTACTACATTAAAGTGAATTGATACCGTAAACTTAAAAGAGCAAGACTAAATGCTTTGACGATTGTACTTTATGCAGAATATAATTTAGATCTGAAAGATAAAAATTGATCCTCCTTTGTCATATTTCGTAACGTCTGTTGCTGCTACAGAATGGACAATTTTATGCAAAATCAATTCCTTAACGAGTTTCCAATATTATCTTTTTAAGCCAAACTACCCCTTCATTCCTAGTGTATCTGCATTTCTCATTCAGCAATCTCTTTGTGGCACAAAAATTGCAAAGGGCCTTTAAAATTTGCGACATTGTTTTAAAACATATTCAAAAGCTTTTAATTATTTTTTTGGCACAATGTTGCAAATTTTCAAGGAGAATACTCATTAAGAACGAGCAGAGTCAAAATAATCAATTAGCAGATTTTATTATCTTCCTAAATTGTTCTTAACTTGAGTATTAGACTTTCTAAGTCGTTGAAAACTAACTAGATTTGGAAATGTCTTTCATTTTTCTGTAGCCTTGTTTTGGAATATTGCTCAATATCTGTCATCAAGAAGGGAGAGAGTGAGAGCTGTCACAGTTATGTTGGCTATTTGGCTTTATAAGTTTACAAATCTTCTCAGTATCCTTGCATCGCTTGAAAGGTGTAACACCTATTGCTGTTGATGTGAATGGCCCACAAATTTCTGTATGCACTAAATCTAACACCATCCTTCGAAGAGACTTTGTCCTTTGATGGAAATGGAGATTTTACTGCCTCCCCTTTAGTGCATCCTTCATAATAATCTAACTGTCGATAAATTTTATAGATCCCTGTTACTAATTCCTTGTTAACAGCTGACTTAAGTCGATCTAGGCCACAGTGTCCAAGACGTGTATGCCAAAGTTACAACATTTTGTCCAGGTCTATGTAAAAACTACTACCCAGAAGCAATTCAATAGCTATAGGAACATTACACGACATCAAATAAACATTGTCTATAAATTGACGATATACCAATAAATTTCCGAATTTTTTTTCATGTATTTTGACAACACAATCATCAAATAATGCATAAACATTACTTACTCTAGCAATCACATTGTATTTAGTGTCAACATCAACTCCACACATCGCAAACTGCGTATACTGTGCCTCCATTCTCTAAATGTACAGGCACTTTCTTTTGTAATTCACAGTAGCAAGGCATAATCCTTCATCATGTGGGAGCTAGCACCTGAGTCAATAACAAGTCCTATTTTAAAACAGATACAGTCCCTTTTGTTAAATACACATAAATTTTCTCCATGCATTAACGACATAAGCCGTCCATTTTCATGTCCTTGACTACCTTTTACTCTAGTGCATCCCATTTTGAATTTACTGAATTCTCCTCCTGAGCTATTTTAACAGATTGTGCCTTCCACCCATTGTCCACCCATTTTCTGCAGTCCTTGGCTCTGTGCCCAATCTTTCCACACTCATAGCAAGAGCCTGGGGGTCCTGTGACTTTTGGTTGAAATTTGCCTTGCTTTTTCTTCCATTGCCACCCGTAGTCAGTTTCATAACTTGGGCCGATTCATCTCCAGCCTGTAGTGGGACTTCCTCAGACCGAAGTGACTCCATCAATTCAGAAATCTCAAATGTTCCGTTGGCTAAGTATGCCAAATAGTGTCAAACGTTTCTGGCAAACCTTGTAGTAGCATAGCAGTTCTTACCTGTTTTGAGACTTCACACTTAAGCAATGTAAGTCAATTGCAATACCCTATATTCTGTTTGCCATACTCGTTGATCGACTGCCCATTAGTCATGTGAAGTTCAATTAATCATGCGACGTCTTGAAGTTGATTTGGCATAGTATTCTTTTAAAACTGTTCCTGAAGTTTGGCCAATCTTTCCCAAGGTGAATCAAGAGCAGGGTCTGCTACTAGATAAAGCAAATCTGGTGACATCATTCAATTGATTTCATGTTTGGCTTTAGCTGAACATAAACCCCATTTTTCTTGTTTTTCAACATGGAGTTCGTAGTCTTTCTTGTCCTTTCGTGAAGCACCATCGCTTAAATCTGGTATAATAGGTCGTTCCTCTTGTCCATTGAATATTTTGCAGCAACTTATCGATTCCAAGTATGTCTGCATTGTGTCTGACCATATCACCCAGTTGTCCTGTCCTCGTAGTTTCTCGACCGGTAAATTCTTTTCTCCTGCCATGTAAATATAGTGAGTAATCCGTCTGATTATTCAATTCTACTCTTTCGACTTCTAATTTTTTGAATCAAGTGTACGTAGTGATCGTCGTAGCGCACAGGAAGAAAATAATCAATGAGGCTCCCTCTTGTTTACTCAGGATCCTAGGATACTCAAGGTAAATAACGACAATTACAACTAAGTTATGTTAGCCAAATGTACAACTTATATACTAGTGTCTTATGCAATACTAGGAAACTTCGTGAATGTCTAATTACAAAATATTAAGGGATTAACGAGGGGTATTTACGTAAAAAGAGTTATTGCTACATCCAAACTGGTTATGAAACTCTGTCGTCAAAACTCGGTATGTGACACAAACGTGATCAGAAGATTTCACGTCGTGACCTGTCGTCGTGATTTTACGTAGTCTAACTGTTTTCGCATATTTTTCAATCTCTGACCATTGAAGAAGCCACAGCGGTATAGTAACAGACTAAATACAAGTACAGAAGTGGATTTTATTTTTCCGAAAACCGTACAAAGCACAGATGTTTAATTTATTTAAATTTTTTTGCATTAAGCTTTCTACTAATAATGTTTAAAACATTAAAATTGAATGCAATTTTGAGTTCCAGTTTTATTGCGGCTGGTAAAGTAACATAGCACGGTAATCTTTTAGAACTTTAAAGTAGGAGAAATTGTACAAATTTCGATCTTTTCAAGTGAATAGACAATCAAGTGGTGAAACGGACGTGACTCTGTTCAATTTATGACTTTTCCTATTCTCCAAATGTAATTCTTGCTCTGTATGTGGACAGCAATCCTGTAAAGGTCACATCACAGCTTGCAATTCTCTGCCCTGAGGAGGGGGCTATCTTTGTTTTCCATGATAAACACTATACTTCTATGGTGATACAAATTTAAAGGGTACTCGACGTAGTCCTCTTAAATATATAAATTGTACATTCGTTATGTGGTCAATTCTAAGACTGTACAATGATTTCATATGGTTGTTTAAGCATAGTGTTGTGTTAATTGTACTACATCACGGCACATTTATAAATTTCTTTTGTGTTCACTTGTAAGACCGTCCTGGTATTTGATATGACTGTTTATGTTCAGTGTTGTGTTTAAATTAGTACATTCCAGGGTATTTATACATTTGTTACTTGTTCGTTTGTAAGAATGTGCTGACGATTATAAATTGTTGTTTATGTGCATTATTGTTTTAACTGTACTATAGTCCAGTTTACTTATACACTTTTCATGTGTTTGCTTGTAAGAATGTGCTGATGATTACATTTGTGTGTTTATGTGCAATGTTGTGTTAATTGTATTTTTCCCCAATATATACATAGACACTTGCTATGTGTTCATTTGCAAGAATGCACTGATGATGGCATGTGATTGCTTATATGCAGTGTTTAGTGTATTATAATACATCCCAGTGTATTTATACATTTGTTATGTGTTTATTTGTAAGAATGTGCTGATGATTGCTTATGGTTATTTTTATACAGTAATGTGTTGAATGTATTGCATCCCAGGTTGTTTATACGTTTGTTATCAGTACATTTGTAAGAATGTGCCAGTGATTTTATATTGTTGTTTATGTGCAGTGTTGTGTTTAATCTGCTACACCCCTGTGTACTTGTACATTTGCTCTGTCTTCATTTGAAAGAATGTGCTGGCGGTTGCATGTGATTTTTTATGTGCGGTGTTCTGTGTATTGTATTAAATCAGTGTAATTATGTTGGTGATATGCAGAGTTTTGTTCATTGTACTACAACCCATTGTATTATACATTTGTTATTTGTTCATTTGTAAGAATGTGCTGATGATTGCATACGGATGTTTAAGTGTTGTCTTTTGTTGAATGTACTTCATTGCGTGGTATTTGTTGACTTGTTATGTGTTTATTTGTAAGAATGTGCTGATGATTGCACGTGGTTGTTTAAGTGCAGTGTTGTATTGAATGCTTAACATCCCATTGCACTTATACATTTTTTTGAATGTGCCCTTGTAAGAATGTGCTGATGATTGCATATGCTTGTTTATTTGGAGTGATTTGTGAATGTATAACATCCCAGTGTACACATCACAGTGTGCTGATGATTGCATGTGGCTGTCTATCACCAATTGCAGGTAGGTGCTGAATATGACATGAAACAAGTCAAGAGCAGTTGGCTAAACGATTATAATCTTTGCCAGGATTCATGAACAAGGTAAGACATGATTACGACTGTCTATTACACAGATATTGCACAGACTGATAAAGTTTAAATGTTAACAAATACACAACTAAGTTTGTTCAGAAATCACACATTTTACTATTATTCTCAAGTGTGACGTATGTGACCTATGAAAACCAAATAACTCACTTAAGGGGCAGACAGTTACCTAAGACCAGACATTATCACGAAAACAAAATTGTCTGGAAATTATGGAGGTAACAGTTGGCTTTGAAACAAAATTAGCATATGACTTTGACTGCAAAACAAGGAAATATCCAAAATTATGTGAAGATTTGAATAAAATTCCAAAGTTAATTTTATCTGCATAAGTATGAGTGTGATTGGAGGAATGTGTAGTGAAAATATATCTTTTATGTTAATTTTGAAAAGTTTACTAGCTGAAAATGCTGACTATTTGACGAGAAAAATGATTGAATGTATTATTAAGACCTCATACTATATATTCTGTAGACGTGATAAGGAATGGACTAATCCTTAACTTTTAACTTGGTAAAGATTGTTATTTAAGTCTGACTAATTTCATATATACTTCAAATGTACCACTTGTGAGAGTGTTTGTATTTGAGATAATATAAGATAATAAATTGGAAGTTTCTAAAAAAATTCTTTTTCTTTTTACTATTTTTTGTAAAAAGAATCCTACAACGGTTGTTACCGTTATTGAACTAACTGTCTATTTTGAAACTAATTTGCTAAAATCCCATGAATATAAGCAAAGTAAATATCGAGAAAAAAAAGACATTTATTCGATCAGGAAGTGTCATGCAAATTACTATTGTTTGAAATATCTACACTTGGCTTTGTATCATAGAAAAGTCGACAATTTATCAAATGTATCAAAGGCCTTAAAAAAGATGACAATCGACTGATTACCTTTTTCCAGGAAATGATGCACTTAATTAAAACTGTTTTTTTTTTAATTTGTGCCAATAATATACCTGTTAATTAGAAGTAACGTAAATTTCCAGGGCATTATAAATTTCTTTGTAAATATTAATCCCGTTAAAAAGAAAAGATAACAACATTTCAAGGAAAACATCTATCTTTTACAATGACCGTATACAGACAACTGATATTGTTCCTGAGAAGCATTTTCATCTTCCGATACAAAGCAAACTGCATCCTTGTTTTGCTTAATAAATATTTAACTATAACTATTTAACTCACGTTTATATTTAAAGTTACTTATTTTCGTCATTTTCAGGAGAGAAAAATCAGAATGCATTTAGAGTTGCTTTATTTCTGTGTTCATTAGATGCATCATGTATTCTAATTTGACTGAACCGTTTTGATTTAATTCTTATTTCAAGTGTCTTTGGCAAACTGCGTTAATTTGATTTGCATTTATTTAATTATCATTAGATTAAGGCTTTGTTAATTTCCTACGATAGGGTGATAAATGTTCAGAGGTAGCTATCAGATCGTCACACTACTTATTTAATCTAAGAAACAAGGACTGGACCGATCCAACATTGTTGAACTTTTATTGATTTTAATGATTCCGGTATTCATTATTATTGTGACTTTTCCCCGTTTTTATCACTAGTACAGTTACTGTTGTACATTTAAAATTTCTTCATTAATCCCACAGTCCCTACATTTGCCAGGAGAAGACTGTGTGGAATTATAAGTGTAATTATATGAAAAAGGTATTTTTATATTCTGAAAGGAATTCAAATATATTCGAATGATGTTAAAAAATCTTCATTAATGATTCATATTAATGATGATGATTAATAATGATTCAATGTTGTTTGACCACAAGCATAATTTCGGTACTGGTGGTTTTAGTTCATTTTCTGCATGATTTGTTCTTTTGCCTTTCTAATGCATCTTGAAAATGTTGCGTCATCATGTGTGACGGCAGTAAGTGGAACAGCATGAAAAGGAACTGCTTGACGAGATGGTAGCGCAAATGGAGATAAATTTGCGGATAAATAACATCTTTAACCTAGATAGATCTATCAGAAAACTGCAATGAATGTCTATCAATGCTATAATTGACAAAAATAGTAAAAGGCACACCAACTTTATCAAGCTTATTAAATGCTGGAAAAACCATTATGAAATACATATAAACATCAAGTTTAGATGTATTTCATTACAATGATTTCATAACAATGAAACACTAAATGACAATGATGTAAGTGACGAACCACCTATTGAACTTGATGAAGTGTTGGATGCTGTAAAGAGCTTAAAGAAAAACAAAGCCACTGGAGCTGACACGATAGCAGGTGAAGTACTGAAAACCGGAGGGGAAGGCATGTGGATATTACTGGATATGATGTTTTAAAAGATCTGGGATGAGGAAAGGCCTCCATTAGAATAGTTCTAAATGATTGTGACGCCTATGCAAAAGAAAAGTTGCAGACGCAACCCAAATAACTACCGAGCCATTGCATTTTCATTTCAATTCCAGGAAGAGTGATCAACCACATCATGTTGCAACGAGTAAAAAAACAAAGTAAACAATTGATACAGGACAGTCAGTTTGAGTTTTGTCGTTACAGAGGTACAGTTGAAACTATATTTGTAGTAAGACAGATTCTTGAAAAGGCAAAAGAAAATGTACCGATACATTTCCACCTTATGACTTCAAATGAGCCTTTGACTCTGTACTCTCTGGAGAGAGGCAAGGCCGTATCTTATCTTCCTATTATATTCAACATATTCCATGAATTTGTGATCTTAGAAGTCAAACGTCTATCTATCCATCTGTCTATCTATCTATCTATCTATCTATCTATCTATCTATCTATCTATCTATCTATCTATCTAT
>JANTCA010078925.1:0-14756 GCA_024741275.1 Chironex yamaguchii
AGTCCTTGGTATCACGAGACGAAACCCAGCGGTGGGTAAGGGGAAATTCATTAATTTTTCTGTGTTTCGGCTTAAGCGTTCATCAGTGTCAGATATATGTAATACATAATGCCATATATATATATACACGAAACATGTATAGAAAATGGAGAAACAAAGCATTATTGGAAGCGTCCAAGTGAAAAAACGATCTCTTCATGCCTACAGAGTACTGGTTTTCTTGTTTTAATGTAGACAGACTCCAATACACTTAGATAAAGGACGATCTAGCTATGCCAATTATCCGAAAACTCTCGTCCTTATACAATTGACGCACTCTGAATTTTATAGTAGATGTTGGCCTATAGCAGAATCGCATGTTTTAGCAGTTATTTTCGCTTTGCAAGCACGAGATGGCTGCTCTCGAGGAGGAATTTCCAATAATGCTTTGTTTCTTCACTTTCTCTTTGTTTTTATTACATGTTTATAATTGGCAAGTTTCGATACATATTTAGTATAGAAAAGGTTGCCATATACAAACACTTTCTTTTCTGACGATTCATACAATGAAAGGTGTCAGAAGAAAAAAGCAATGTCATTTTTAGCGCAGTATGTTTTTGGCGCAATGTCGCAAAGGTGAATTAGAGAATAACCTGCATGATTATTACGGGTTTAGACTTTTTGATTATCAATGTGAATCGGACCACATGAGCTCATCTCTCCTTGCTGGATACATTTATCACACTTGTGTGTCAATTAAGCCCAGACACAAAAACTGTGGAGATGTAAATAGACCATCTAAAAAGTTACCAATTTTTGGTACCTTGAGAAGTTTTTGAAACAAGTTATTGATTAGGTGTGGTAACCCATACTTTAGCATTCAACTGCTTCTTTTGACAAATTACAAGTCATTCTATTAGGAGCAAAGTAAATTATACTACTAACCCTCCTCATTTTCTCGTGTATCTTCTTTACAGTGCAAGCAATAACTATGATATCCACGATCACAATGGTCACACAAAAGCATGGATTCCTGTAAAAAGGAGCAAAGATCACAACAAGCTCATCTATGCCATGCAACGAAGGTCAATCAAAAGATAAAAAAATGCATTAAAAGTCAAAGTTATAATTCTTCTAAAATATTTCAATATTGTTAATAGTCTCATGATAATCAAACATACAACAGAGATAAGCAGTACAGAACTGGTCAGTGCAATTGAGTATATTCCAGTCCTTGAAAACCCAAACCACGTGAGAATATTTTACACAAACACACACACATACACACACAAACACACATACACACGAACAAACAACACACACACAAACAACACACACACAAACAACACACACACAAACAAACAAACACACAAACAACACACACACACAAACAAACACACAACAACACACAAACAACAAACACACAAACAAACACACACACTACAACTACGAACTAGATTTTGAATATTAGAATACTGTCCGTCTATCACCACTAAGAGACGTTGATAAATGAGTAATTTTGTCTCACCAAAATAACCTCAGTGACTGTTAACATGTCTGCTGGAATGTTTGTCTCCGCAGGGAAGAAAACTAGGCTCCTCTCATGAGACTAAGGTTCGATTTTCCGAACACCATGTGTTTTTATGATTGTGCTGTTTTAAACGATATGTTCTGTGTGGTACAGTACTGGTATCTGAGAACAAAATGCTGTCTTACGTTACCATTGCTAGTTTGTATGACATTTGTAAGGATATTTATGGAACTAATAAATATACCTCATTGCCCTTTCCATAGCATATCAGGCACTGCTTGCAAGTACCACATTGCCAGTGGTATGTTCTGATGATTTCCAGCATGCAATGTGGAAGTCCTTGGCAAGAAAGGTGCACTGCAGAAAAAAAGTGGGAAAAGTGTGACAACAGTCTAACTGAATAATGGGTTTTAAGTATTTTTTAAAAAGTACGATGATATTCTCGCCACAGCCAAACACTCAGACCACACAACACAAAGAACAATTTAATACCAATGCATAACGAAACATGCAGATGTGGTATCACAAATTATCCAAGTTATAGATACACAAGGGTTGTCAACATAAAGGTAGTGTTCAAATGAATTGAAAGTGTCAGTAGAAAACCTGTGGCACACATATCTGACTACAAGCAAAGAAATATATGTTGTGGGATAACAATAATTTTATTCGTACATATAAAGACATATAAAGGTACCTAAATTGTAATGTATATTTGTCATTTCCAAACTCTTCTCTACACTTCTCAGAAGAAAATATTTGCAACAAAAATTGCAAGGGACAGTATGGAGGAGGGGAAGGTTCTTTGTCTGGACAAAACATGATGACTTAATGAGGCTTGGCAGGTAAAGTGGCGCCAAACTTGCATATCAAGCTGAGTGAGATGGACAGTTCACTGTTGACCACTGATCAAACATTTGCTAGAAAATTTGCCAGTTTACAAAAATTCCACAAGGAAAGGCTATGCTAGGTCATAAAATTGTGAAGAAAGAGGAGCAATAACAAAATGAATTAATGATGAATTAATGATGTTAATAAAATTAATGATCCTAATGAAGTTCTCAAAACTGGATCCAAGTATAGAGCTGACAATTTTCATTTTCTTCCTCTACTAAACATAGATGAAAATTGTTATTACAAAGAATAGTTAAATAAAATACATTGACAAGACACACACCAATGAGACACTGGCATTAAAAATGAATTCAAGAAACACAGATATAAAAAGATGTAGTTATGTGTTTCTTTACTGTCAATCCCAGAACTGTTTTCATGACTACAAAGATCTTGCTATCCAGTTACATGAATTGTGTACCTGCCATACAAAAATGTTTTGTTGTATATGTTTTCTGTGCTAATGTTAAGCAAATTGTGTAGATCACACTCTCAAACATTGGGGACAGGATTAAACAACATGTTTCATCTTACGACTATGACTGCCAAACTCTCATTTGTCATTGGACAATGTTAACTAGAAAATTCATTATGTGCCAAATTGTATAAGGGGAAATAATTTCCAGTTAATTGATAAAGCCAGATCATCTTTTCATGTTAGTGTATTTGAGTCTGTCTACATCAAAAAAAAATTCAATTGGGCTTTTACAATAATGCTTTGCTTTATTGTTTGCTTTTTGTCTTTTTTATGATTGGCTTGTCAGCCCCTTAACTGAGTTATTTGTTCATCATAGGTCAAGTACCTGACACTTGCAAGTAATAGTAGAACGTGTGATTTCCGGTCAAACTTAGTTATGTGTTTGTTAACATTTAAACTTAGTTAGTCTTTGGATTATCCGTGTAATGGACAGTCGTGATCATGTCTTACCTTGCTCATGAATCCTGGTCAAGATGATAATGGTTTGGCTAACTGTTCTTGTCTTGTTTCATGTCATCTTCGTTGCCTACCTGCGTTCGGTGAGTTTGTTCCTTTTATTCGTTATCTACTATCTAATGTTGATAAACATTACTGATGGAAAATTAATGTCAATTGCCGGGGTTGACAGGTTGCATTTGATGTTTCAAATAAAATGGTTCCCATAAGTTCATATTTAACTTTGTGACTATCTCTAGTCCAAATGTACGACATAAAAAGCTATTATTTTTAAGTGTGTTTTCAGTACAATGTTGCACACTTTCACATCTTTAAGTTTTGTAACTGAGAGACTGTTTAAGAATTCAAGTAGATTTTTTCAAAATAATGTAGAGACACAAAGTTAGTATATAACTAATAAAATATCTAATTTGTTACTTTACTTAAGTCCGTGACATGCCTGAAGCCTTGTGGGTCAAACATTTGCACAAGGATCATTGTTTTCTTCAAAAGGGTCATAAAGTCACAAACTTCATATTTCATCAAAAATACATAAGACCATTCGATACAATCACATACTTTGTTTCCAACAATCTCCACACCTCAGTAATTCCTCCTTTTTGCTCTTGAAACAAAACACACAATCCTCATCTAAAATATAAAAAGAAAACATATGCTGACAAAAATATCTTCGCCATCATCCAACTTACTAAAAATAAAAGAACTAAAAAACCTCAGCAGTAATGAGAGCATTGTGCAATTGGTCCTAAGCCGATGAGTGTGTAGTCAAAGACAAGATGGTAATAATAGCAGACAAGACCAAATAATTCCAACAAAACAAAGACAAAAAGATCTAATCAATGCCAAGGAACACACCCACACAAATGAACTGTCTGGTGTTAACAGAGACATGCCAAAAATATAAAAAGCTAGGTCATTTTAAAGCCAAGTGTCACACAAAATTATATAAGAAAAGGATTGTGCAATGTGTTGAAGAAGAAGACAGTGATGGTTATATTACTATTTAAGCAATATCTATCTCGAATGTAAGCAACAAAAATACAAAACAAGTGTCAATTTTAATGGGACAAACTAAAGTCATTTACTTGCTGGATACTGGAGATGAAATTAATGTAGTACCGGAAGATACCTTTTAAAATTAGGTGAACACAATTTCTTAAAGCCCACTACTAAACTCTGGTCTTATCATCCTGAAGGTACCAATTAGAAACTCCCTGTTGTTTGGTACTTTCATACAAACAAAATTGGCCACTAACATAACAGTTTATGTTATAAATGGTAAATCAGAAAAGCTGAGGCTAGTCAAATTTGTCAATGAAGTAACAAATGATAACATAAATAAAATGTTAACCCAATATGAAGGTCATTTTCTCAGAATTGGGAAAATGACAGGTGTCAAAATAGGACTCAATATCAACAAAAATTTACAACCTGTGGCACTGTTGCCTGTCAAGAGTCTGTTGCATTCCTTTCCATCTTTGTGATAAAGTTGATAATGAAATAAAATGACCGAAAGAGCAAGACATCATAGAAGATGCAAAGGGTACACATAATAGCTTAATCCATGGGTACCCTACCCTACCCCAAGTCCTGTAGTCATTGTACATAAGCCAAATGGGGATATCAGACTTAATACTGATAGCATGGAGATCTATAAGGCCACTGAAAGACAAAGATACCCCATAAACACAATTGAGGGTCTTTGTAGTAAAATGAATGGGTCTACAGATTTTTCTAAAATTGATCTGAACAAAGGATACTTTCTAAACACATAATTTTTCAAGACAAGATTGGAAATTCTAACGGGTTGACTCAGGGAGACAGTTTAGATGACCTCCATATTACTTTAAAACAATGGTCTTGCCTGGAACAGGATTGCTAAACATATGCAGTATGTACTTACAGTTAAATGAGGAATGTGACTGAAGTTCATAGGTGGCATGGGACACACAAACTTTTCATCACCCGTATCATGCAGCAATATGCAACAAAAATTTGACAAATACAGAAGCATTGATATAGTCAACAACCTTATTTTTTTAACATCAGAAATTTGCACATTCAACAAGTATTTTTGTGGGGTACCACTAGGATCACTAAACATCTGACAAGCATGTAGCCCGTTAAGTTTACCGAACGTTGCAGATAAAAATCAAATTGACAGAAAATACCAAAAAATCTTACAATGACAAATTTAACAAAATTTCTGGGTAAAAACAGTTATTACTAATAAAATATCATCAAAATTTGTTACATATAAATGTCTATAACAGAAAAACAGGTAAACTAATGACACTGAATGCATAACAGACATAATACCCATTAATACTTACATTGTCCAGGTTGAGAAATACGACTTCTTTTTCTTGGTGGAGAATTCATTTCTTCTTTCAAACAAAAATAATACCCAAATACTTAATAAAATCAAGTAAGCAAAGGATTTCAACAAAATAATACAAGGATTAATGTTAACCCTGGCAATTGACATTAATTTTCCATTTGTAATTTTTATCAACATTAGACAGTAGATAACAAATAAAAGCAACAGACTCACCAAACGCAGGTAAATGACGAAGATGACATGAAACAAGACAAGAACAGTTAGCTAAACCATCATCATCTTCTACAGGATTCACGAGCAAGGTAAGACATGATCACAACTGTCCATTACACAGGTAATCCAAAGACTAACTAAGTTTAAATGTTAACAAATACACGACTAAGTTTGTCTGGAAATCACACGTTCTACTATTATTCTCAGGTGTCAGGTACGTGACCTACAAAAAACAAACAACTCAGTTAAGGGGCTGACATTAAGAGATACACAGTATGTATGATAATCTATAGTGATTTGCAAATGAGTAAAACACAAATAGGTTGGATAAATTTGTATGACTAGTTTGTAAGCTAAACTATGCTAAGAATGCTAAAGCCATGTTGTAGTTGTTATTGCTGATGCCAATTGAGTTGTTAACAATTTTGGGTTTCCTTTTTTGTGCATGAGAATCTTTGATGGAGGTTTCACCATGGGCACGCCATCAGTTCCATCTGGGCATGCTGTTGTTGTTATTGTCGCATGAAGCCACAGAATATGATGATTTCCAGCAGGTTGTCCCACAAGTCATTAATTGCGATGTGGATGGGATCTTGAGTGCAGTTAAGGACACAAGGACATGTGCCGGCATGTGGTGGACAAACTGGTCTAGAATTCTTTTGAGTAATCTTCTTATTTATAGTCACTTTGTCTTAAAGAGGGGGATTTCTATTGTCCAGTCACAGCCAGAAAGGTAACCAGAAAAAAATGTCATTAATTATTTATAATCTAGTCTGATGCAGTATTAAAAATATAATGGGGATTCAAATGGGAATTCAATGCCTAGATATGACTGGGTGTCACTTCTTTGAAAAGTATCAGAAAAAGGAATCAAAGAATACTGAATTTCGCCGCAAATACACACAAAAATAATAGCAGCAACATTCCATTTCAAATAAATACAGGCATGTGATACTCTGCACACCTGGGAGGCCACAGTCATGTGCCTGGACATGCACGAGCCAATGCATGCCTTTCCCTTAAATGTCTAATGTTGCTCTCTTCAGATTCAATATCACTATCAAAAAACTTACATTTTTCGATAGGTAACATAAATTAAAAATCTCAACTCTAGTAATTCAAAATCTATTTGGATTTGGTACTAATACATTCTAATACAATTAAATCTCAAAGCCAAACCCTTCAGATGATTCTGCAAGACACCTGTGCCTATGAAAGGTTAATTGCCATCACAGCAGTTCCTAGCTGTTTCAGTCTTCTACCCCTCAATGATTGTAAAAATCACAGCCAAAAACAGGCTTGTAAGTTTGTTGTGAATAAATCTCACATTGAGACTTACCAAAATAAAAAAAAACCTGACAAGTCTTCTAATTAACCATGCCAGCCCTTTTTCCAATACAGTCACCAACAACTTTCAATATGTCAACAACAATAGCAGTTGGGGAGGCAGCTCTACAGGTACAGCATTGTATAAACTGTTACCTGGATAATAGACAAAAAATAGGCTCTTAATTGGACTGGCTCCTTGAATCCCAGATAAATGTTTCATTAAGTAACTACAGACCCTGTAACTCCAGGCTTTTATCTTAGCAAAATCATCAAATATTACATTGTCTGGCCCACCTTTCACACAATTAAGGAAATCAAGTAAGCTTTAATTATCACCATTTCAAGAAGGACTCCAAATAATCATTGTTATGAAAGTCAAATGGAAAAGCAAAAGATGGTATAAGTTTTGACAAAAGATAATGTTAGGGCTGTAAACTACATGATAGATGACGTTAGATGTGTCTTACAGGCCTGGTAATATGAAGTATAGCCATGAGAAGAAATGGGTACACCATGGGCTTTCCAGGCATGCAATGACACTACAGTTTATTTAAATTGTTAAGATTTAAAAGGCATTAATAAAGAATTACTGTCATATCTGCCAAACGGACATGAATAAATATGTAAATGGGTTTAATAAAGGAGCAGTTAGAATAAGATCAATATCATGGAATGCTGATAGACAACATCAAGAAAAGAATGCTCCAGTATTATGGCCCCCAAGCAAGAAGAGGGAACACCTTAGTGAATGTTGTTATCAAAGAGAAGATCAAAGGAGTAAGAACCAGAGAAATGCCCCAGAGACAATGGTTAGACGATCTAAAGGAATGGTCAGCATTAACACATGCATAGATGAAAGCAACAGCCATGAATAGGAGCACTGGAGGAGCGGCATTGGTCAATGGGTGCACCCACGGCCAAATGGCTAAGGATCAACAACAACAACAAGCAAATCAGTTGAACAGTCCTACTCAGTATCCTTGCCAGACAAATCAGAATCCTGTGAATTTACAAGTGCTATAACTGCTGTTACATGTATCTTTTTCTTTAACTTGTTACTTTGTAGATCATCAAGTTTTCTTTTTCTCCTTTTTCTTTAAAAGTTAATGTATTTCTGCAGTGGCCCAGATGCAATGGCTGCATGCAGTCTGCAAACACATTTCCTAACGTTTAGCAACTAGTGGGTACATGATTGTATTTAATATTGTCTGTTAGGGTTAATAAGTTGTTTTCAGTCTAAAGAACAACTATATCAAAAGTGGATTAGTTATTAAATCTAGATCCTCAATTGCTGGTATATTTCACATCGATTATGAAATTAAATATGTTTTGACTTACAGAACCTGCAATCGATATGGAAAGAGCAAATAGTGAAGTTTCATGCTTCAAAGGAGAATCCAGAGACAGGTATTCACAGTGGCACAGGCTGGGGTAAAGACCCTGATACTTTCAGACTTAAATTGGATATGTAATCCAAACTGGTCATGCAGAAGTTTACAGGTGCAGCATAAAAATTCACTTATCCTTCCACGGCCACAAAACCAGTTCGTACACACAGATGCTACCTAACTGCAATGCTGAATGAAAGAAAGATACTACCAACTGTGTATGAAAACAACCACGTTGCAATTTGAGCTGGAAAGGATCAATGCCGTTGACAATGGGCAATATAGACAAATATGCATATTGCAAAGATTATAACCCTTAGTCAACGTTGACGGCAACCGTTGTCGTCTTTGAGGAACAATATTGATGTGATTTTACTTTAGATAAACTACAGAATCTTACAATTTACACTACCATTATACAAGATTAATAACAATAATTAGCCGTATAATTATATATCGTCAGGCAATCTTGTACCTCTTAGGGTACCGGCCTTACAGTATTTACTGTGAAGAGCCAGTAACATTATGTGGGAAATAAGGAAGCATTCTTCTCCAATGTCACGGCATCATGACACCATAGATTTCACGGTTAATCAAACAAGATCTACTCAACTACTCGGGTATCATGCCCAGTCATTGTACATACCTAACTGCATTCCTCCCTTTGAACATTCCTTATGTTCCACACAATATTACTCGATTTACGCGCCATTTTGTATCGTTGTAGAACCGCTGTCCAGTTGGGCGGGATTGCCTTTCAACTCGGCCGCTCATCCTTTGCTAAGTATATACTTAAAAGGCAACAAATCAGGGCTTTTTAAAGAATTTCCATATGGGGGCCATATTCTGAGGGGATCCTTAAAACCAAGCTACGAGACTGTGATATTCAACTATTAGGACGCCCAATAAAAAGGGGACAAAGAGCAATTGTCCTTGGGCCCAGCTTCAGAAGTTCCAATAGTCACGAACAGAAAGGGTGTGTAAAGAGGGTAAGTCCTCTTGTTTAAGTGAAAAAAGTTGCAAATTTCTGTGATGAGAACTCCCGTTGTTAACTCTGCTGCAATTAGTCCATAGTCACACATGTTAGAGTTGGTACTATGATAGATTTGAAAGGAAGGGTTGACTTGGACTTTTGGATATGATATACATTGCACTGAAAGGTACAAGCCGAGGGAAAAATCAATTTATGAATCCCCTATTTTTTTTAAAACGTTGGTAAAACTCTATATCCTTTAAATCTTAAATAAGCACAAAGAAAACCTGTCTAACTTTGCGTCAAAAGTGTATTTAAAACATCTAGGGGGAAGCTAACATTGGTGCCATAAGTATAACAGCAATAACGAGCAAAAGCAAGTCACAAATCACAATGATGCCATTATCTATAAATTTGATATGTTGCCCGGCCGAAAAACTAGAGATACCCGTCAATCTTTAAATCCTTGAAAAAATCCCGGAAAGTTCGAGAAAAATCCCTAAATCTCCCACACTTTTTTCGGAAGTGACTTGCTCTATGAGTAGAAATTGCATAGGTGCGTGTGCTGATTTTTTCCTTTCAAAAGTTTTAAAACCAATTCCTTTCAGAATAGGATGATACTTTTGGCAAGTTCATTCCTTTATGTTCTCGTCAAGAATGTACAGACAGCAGTTCTTGGATCGAAACTTGCTGTCGGTAATCCATTCTAATGAATTAGTAGGCTGTCTATGAGTGTCTTCGCCTAAGTTGCCATTGTAAGATCCGAAAATTGCCTTTTATAGGTGGAAACAAATATTTCTACGGTCATCCATCCTGTGGGCCGAAACAACAGAGAAACAGGAAAGCATTTCAGTCACAAGTTACTTGCTGCCCTTTAACAAATAGTACGGCCTAACACCCAATTCTTGCTCTGGAATTTCATTGGGAGGCTTCATAGAATCAAAATTTCCAAACACACTGTCGATAAAATTTTAAAACAAGTCTGTCTCCACTTATTGCTTTTCAAGATAATTTTTAACACACGGTTAATTCCTTTGCAAAAGGAATAAACCGAGTTATCCAAATTCGTTGAGTGTGAACTTGTTAGTGACCCTACAATTGTACCGCAATGCTTTTGGTTGAGTGGAAATTCTATTGTTTTGCGAGTGCAGCCCATCATCCATCATGGGGAGAACCGATTGGCATTAATGGAGTGGAGTATGTCATGTCATCATTGGAAGAACCAATCAGGATCAATGGCAGTGGCGGCTGGTGGGGGTTTTCGTTGGGGGGGGGAACTTCAGGTTTGGGGTTTGGGTGTGACCCAATAAAGTTACAGGGGCCACGCCCCTATTTCGTACTTGAGACGTTGCATGAGAACAAAATGTAATTATTAGGTCTGTGTTGCTCAGGAACCTAGACATTTAGTCAATCTTCGATAAAAAGATTTATTTTATAAAAACAGAAGTTACAAAAGCAAGGTTACAGCAAATGTCGTATGATAAGAGCAATACTTGACCGTGAGTTCGCCACAGGTGCGCTTTGATTTGTTGTAGTTTTCCATTTTGCTGCATGTTTAGTTCATTTCATTATAGAGCTTCCAGATTATGCTTGCCCATTCACTTTTTAAAGAAAATTTTCAAACTCACTCTTGTGCATAGATAGGTATTTTCATTATTTGTCTCTTCGAACGAATATTTCAAAAAGCAAACAAACCATAAGGTCAGTAATTTTTTATATGTCAATGCCATTACATACCAGTTAAACCAAAACGGTTTTTATCAGCCATACAGAAGGGCAAAATCTGTACAATGGAACTCCGTGTTTATATCTTTCCGCTATCGAGAGGTCTAAGTTACGAGGGAGTGGGGGGGGGCTCTTAATTGGCTCAGTTTTGTGTACAAATGAGGTCATCGCCAACATGTTGTTAATATGAAAACCAAACAATTTAAAACTCAACAAGCAAAGGGGACGTTTTACTAGGGAGGGCAATTTTGTACAGTGGAGGGGCCATCAAGTGGACTGATGGCCATCGTTCCCCAATTAGTATGCTAAAAAAATGCTCTAAGAGAATTCAAGCAAGCACAAAATGCCATGATTTTAACTGCTCCTGTCTCCTCCTTTCTTCTTTTTCAGTCTCAATATTAACGTATTTGCGAGTTCAGTGGTCCGAACCTGGTCAGTGTGATGCCCATTACGGGCTTCACTGACTAGAAGAACACTCCCATAGAAAAGGCCGTAATCATATATTAACGTGTCGAAGACATTCCATTTTTCATCATCAGAAATTGGTGTTACAGCAAGCTGTCCAGGTATATATATTAACAGAAGACAATAAACAAGAATAACAAATTTAGGGTTATTAAACAGTGCTATCAAGGTACTAAACTTAAAGTCATTCTTCGTTCTCCCAAACGGATTAAGTCGTTTTTTTTCGTCTTAAAGACCGCTTTCTAGCTCTTATGTGCTCCACTGTAGTGTACAATTTTCAGTGTTAAGGCTACCATGCCTCTTATTTTGGTAAAACATCGCGCAACATAATTACACGCTGCAGAGGGAGCATTTGGGAGTTAATAAAATTGGTCGAAAAATACAGACGAGTCCCTCTGCCATCTTAGACCACATTAACAAAACTGGACACCCAGCATCACTGGAAGATTTCTCGGTGCTGGATAGAGCTCCCAACGACTTTGACTTACTCATTCATGAAAGCTTACTTATTTTACGCGACCACCCCTCTCGTAACTCTCACCAGTCCTCTATTCGTTTAGTTCTTTTTTGATCAGATGCCCTTGGGCTCTTCGAAACGTTGATATTTGAATATGGCCTTTTTCGTTGGAGTGTTCTCCTCGTCATTTACAATATGTTTATCGTCGCAGTACCTGTACTTCGTTTCTTAATTAAACTTCATTTTCCTGCCAACACACCAATTTCTTCACTGATTAATATGACTGATGTAGATGTTATCGAGAAAGAAGACAGAGCAGGAGAAGTCCCATGTACTGGGCTTATCAAAGGCCAAAACACCATGGTTATTTAGAACATACATTGCACGATGATGAGCTTTTTTCGTTTGACACTCTTCAGAGTATGAATCGTCAGAAAGAAAAGTATATGAATGTGACAGCCTATACTTTCGATTCATACACTAAAGCGCAATTTCGCAAATTTTTCAAAGATTAGGAATACATGATCACCTTGCGTTTTATTTGATCTAAATATTTTCTTTCATACCTCCAGACAATGCGCGCTTTTTACACATTTGTGACAATCGGCCTATATTCCAAGTAAAACTACTGTTTGTTCAATTGCTCATACTGAAGGGGAATCTCTTGCTTTTCTCCCCTGTTCACCAGCGCTGTGATCCTAATTCCCTATATCGCTAGTGGTAATAACGGGGAATCAATTATTGCAAAAATCCTGGTACTAGAAAAATTATACCTGAAGGGCTAGAAAAGTATATATTTATCTCGAAATTGAGAAGGAACATCGAAAATTTATCGGGTGATCTGGTTATTGAAGGACAATGCTGTATGGTAAATTTGAATTAGCCACACCAGTAGAACGTGAATTTTGAAAGTAAATGATTTGCCATGAATTTCAACAATATCAAGGTTAAAGAGTTCGCTTGACATTACCGAGAGTTGTTGTAAAGCTCATCTCTTGCCTCCTTCAAACGTGCTTGGGTTTGTTAAGAGCATTGTAATTCAATAATAACAGGCTCTACGACGGCACCTTTGTCATGTTTCAAATTTGAGTGTTCACGCTACAACATTAAACACCTTCTTGATAAACATTTATGTAACAGCAATAGTGGACTAGCTTTTGTGACTGAGCACTAATCACCTAGCAACAATGAGCCCGAAAAGCAAAATAAGTGGTCACATATGGGATCTCAAAATGACGACCAGACTCTTTGTAATCCGATAATTTGTTCCTACAATTTCTATAGCGTCGTCAAATCCCAGTTTTTTAACAATGGGGCTCACTTTAAAGTTCATTTTTTCTGATAACAGGAACAGGAAATCCTCATAAGCTAAAACGTGGTGATGATTTCACTGACAAAAGTCTCACACCTCACACTTCTTTGTTATTTTGAAAGAGTGCTGTTGTAGTGTTGACCTGGACTGAGTGTTGAATGATGGAATTAATCAACCATAAATTAAACAAGTTTCGATATTGATTGTAAGGTTTAAGGTGATCAACACGTGATAGCCTCGGTGTCACTTCACTATACGTGACACTGGTCTATTTTTATGCTGTGTTTTAAAGTCAATTATTGCAAAATGTCGAAGGAAGTTTCATCTACAAAACAGAATACTTGAGTGATGACGTCATAAAATCTAGGTTTGAAATTGCTGGAATTGAACCACGTATTTGGGAAGTATATCATAAAATAATCGCAAATATGATATTTTACACAAATAAATACAACTTTATCGGGGTGATGGCAAATTGTTAGTCAGTTCCCTATAAAAGTTTTGTATTTCGAGGCTGATTCATGATTTAATGAGCCCGTCTAACAGTTGTTTGTAAATATTGGTTTTTTAAATAATCCAGTTGTCATTTTTCAGTTTTTGTTATATTGAAATAAAAATCGATACATTATTGTACGTCAGGCAGTTGTCCACATTTTCTGTCCTTTTATAGGGGTGCAAAATGCACAGATAATTTACCAGCAACTGCCATAAAAACTGTTTACCTATTGTCAATGTTCCCTGTGTGGGACACCACGTTGGAGACCAAACACCAAACCCACCACCCATTTTCTTTGGCTCCCGAGGGTCCCACAAGAATTAACAACAAAGATTGGAACAACAGGATGAGCCAGCATTGTACTCCAATCTTTAGTGGTTGATAAGTGAACCATCCTGTGCTAGTATTGACTTAAATGTTCTATCTAAATTCTAGTACCTTTAATTTTAGTATCTAAATATTAATACTTCAATTTGGTAAGACGCAGTCATCACCGAGAGAAAGCTATAAACAAAACTTATCTTTATGACGAAGTCTCTTAGCTTTGTCCCGAAAAGTGGCTGGAAAAAATAAGGAAAAGTGAACCTTGAACAGAGGGATATCACTTGAGAGGGGATCAGGGTGGTTCATTTCCCAACAGGGCAGGTTCTAGTGCTTTTGTTACTCAGCTATGTAACAGCTTTTCAATGGGGTTGGGGGGGGGGGGGGCAGTTGATAAA